>JARFXV010002573.1:0-45239 GCA_031761425.1 Cosmopolites sordidus | reverse complement strand
TATTAACGCTGCTCTCATTATAGTCTTATAAGCTCTGAGTTTGGCTTTTCTTGATATATTCTTATTTCTCAGACGCCTTTGCAGCATCGATACGTATTCATTTCCTTTTGCTATTGGCTTTAACCGCTTACATTCTATATATACCTGTGATGGTTGAGACATGGTAACAAAAACGATCAACTCATTCGAACTGAACTGTTTCTTCCCCTACTGTATTTATCAGCCCTTTCTTGTATATTTCGTCTTTTCTAATTCTCAATTTCATATATTTTATTTTTATTTTATTTACTCGAAGCCCGAACATTTCTGGTTCACTCATTAATATTTGGGTTACATTTCGCATTTCTTCCAATTCTCGTGTTACAATTGTTACATCATCGGCGAAGGTATTATTTGTCATATATTAATCCTGTTCGATATATCTGACTTCTCAGCACAGTTTCCGATATTAAATTAAACAAACAGGTAGAAAATGGGCCCCTAGTCTGAGGTCCGATCTTACCATAATTGAATTTTGAATGCTGGCAATTTACTTTAACTAAACGAACCGTATTTTCTATAGTCATTTTTGTTAAATTCATCCGTTTTTTTATTATCCCCTAGTTCTCCCATTGCTTTTGTAGTTTTATCATATTAATGGAGTCATAGGGCCGATGGAAATCTATAAAGAGCATGTTCATGTTTAAGCCATGTTTGTAGTGTCTGTCCTAAAGTTGCTTGAGTAACATTATCTGATCTACTGTTGATCTGTTACTCCTGAATAGTACCTTTAATTATTCCAGTAGTAAACCGGAAGTAGTTCACTCTTGATGGTCCTGATGTTTGTCAGAAAGTCTATGAGCATCAAACCTCGAAAATTCCAAAAAACCGTAGGCATGATTTGTCCTGTAGATGGAACTGTTTTCGCTTTCTATAGTGCACTTTCACCTACTTTTATCCGCTGGTTGGATTGTTGCTTCTCTCTGGCGGTCATCTCACTGATAGTGTGAGATATTTCTAATTCCCCTACCGCTTGTTATAATGGTATGTCCACGCCTGTTCAGCTTTTCCGTTCAACATGCGTTTGAACGTGCCTTCAACTTGCGTTATTGCATGTGTTAGCGCATGCATCCCAGCGTAGGGTAAGACACATGCCTCCTTCTTGTCCACATGTTTGCATCAATTTCATCTAACATTTCTGGCGAGTTCAGCAGAGGTCGTTATTTAAAAACGTTAAAAAACATTTTACTTTATAAATATCTACTGTTAACTGTGTAATTTCAGTTTGATGAATACATCTGACATTGAGTTGACTGGTGTTGATAAGAGCACGGGAAATAAGGGAAAAATACAGAAAATATGTATGAACAAAAGACTATTTAGAATAATTATTACAATTTCCTACAAGAAAATATATACTAAAAAATTGCCTTACACACTGAACTTTTATTACTTATTTTAATTAATGTACAAGTCCGTTGAACCGTTAGGTGTAACACTGACAATCTACATATCAACATGATGGTATTTTATGAATTTTACCTTCCAGTGTTAATTTTCTAGCCTCATTCCAATGAATTCCTCGTTTTTCTACCGCTTGTCGAACTTGTTCTTCCCATCTTAGTCTTGGACGTCCAGGTTTATTTTTTCCCTGTGTTTTTGCTTCATAAATTTGTTTTGCTAATATGTCTTCATTCATTTTGTGGATGTGTCGTAACCAGCTCAGTTGTCTATCTTATATAGCTCTTTCTATTGGTTTCGTTTCCAGTTGTTCCATTATTGTCGTATTTCTTACTCTATGCCTTCTTGTAAGTCCTTTTATTTTGCGTAGGAATCTCATTTCTGCAGCTGAAATTCTATTTTTGTCCCTCTTTGTTAAGGTCCAAGATTCACTGCCGTATATCATTGATGGTTTCACTACTTTCTGATACACTTGTGCTTTTTTACCTCTTTTTTTCTTAGAAATGTTATTTTTAGGTTGTTGTATAGCTTGCCTGCTTTTCTCATTTTTTCATTCCATTTCACACTATATTTTTCTATTATTTCTATTACCGTACCTAAATACTCATAGTTTTTGACTTGCTCCATTACCTTCCCATCGAGTACAATCTGATGTTTTATTTTTGTATATTTATTTCCATATTTATTTTTCTTAGCTCTTCGTTACATATCGCTAAGTTATATGTGTTATCACTGTTTTCATTTTTCTAAAACCTATTTCTGTATTCTTGTAATTTGCTTGGCTATTTTTTACAACATCGTCAATAACTACTGAAAATATCAGTGGGCTCAGAACGCAGCCCTATTTTAGGCCTATTCCTGTCTCAAATTCTGTGAATTCTTCGTTATGCGTTCGTACTTTATTCTTGTTGTTGTTGAATAAGGCCTGATAATTTCTATTACTCCCTCTTCTTTTTAGAGTTTTCCAGACATCCCTTCTTTTTACTTTATCAAATGCATTTTTCAGGTTAATGAAACAATTATGGATTTTGGTTTCTTTAGTTAAGTTTTTCTCCAGTTGTCTAATTATTAACATTAGATCTTGTGTGTTTCTACCCTTTCTAAAACCATGTTGTGGTTCCTCTAATGTTCCTTCTAATTATTCTCTCAGCCTAGGCTCTATTATTCTGATAAATATTTTTCCAGATAAAGTTGTTAGTTTGGTCCCTCTATTGTTTTTACATTCTTTGATATCTCCTTTTTTAAACAAGGGCAATTTTATACCCATGTTCCAGTCTGTTGGTACTTTCTTTTCTATTTTAATAGCGTTTAGTAGTGACAAAAATTCTTCTTTTACTATTTCCCTCATATATTTCAGCATTTCTGCTGTGATTAAAAAAATATAAAAATAACTTTCAAAATTATAAATTTATTTTTTGTTCTTAAATATATAATTTAATATATTTATTTAATTTAAAAAAATAAACTATTTTAATTTGAATTAAATTTGTAAACTATTGCAAAAATTAGCAGATTATATAAAGAAGCTGAAAGGGAGAGCGCAAGATACCCAATATGGGTGGGAGTCGGTGCACTACCTCTGCGTTTCTTCATGCATCATGATTTTTCCTTGCGTCCTTGCGTCCTTGCGTCCTTGCGTGCCTCTCGTTTCAACAGATGCATGCGTCTTGACGACCAAAAGTTGAATAAATGTGGACATTCTTTAAGATCTGCAACCACAACTATTGAGGCATTGAGGGACCGTGGACGACCTGACCTTTTCCTATATTCAGGACTTATGTCTCCTTCCCGAAACTTTTTGAAGTAGAGCTGAGTGGTGCGGATTGATACATCTTCCCTTCTACATCTCACGAGCGACGTCAGTTGCTTGGAAGCCTTTTTTAACATAATGTTTATAATTGCGTTAATTTCGCTACTTGTTTCATTCATTTTAACGTTTTTAGTAAAAACCGTTGAGTGAATAGTTCGCAGTGGAATCACCTTAATACTAAAAAAGGAATGCTTATTCATCGGAGCAAAAAGTTAAAGTTGGATTAAACCTCTGAAGACTGTATGTATTTACAAACAAAAAAACAAAGGGAATTACATTTAAAACATCCTAGTAATATACTTGGTACCACGGCTGTATTGTCGTTTCTAATAAAACATAAGACCACTGAGAAATTATCGACCAACTAGAAAACGTAGGCACCAAAATAAATCAGCTTCCCATATAATCACGAACATTATCTTACAGACGTCAGATTAAAACTGTCGAATCGCTAATGGACGTTGAAAGTTCTCAAATTCCCCGTTAATGCTTTTCGTTTCTTCCTTCTCATTAGACTGAAAATTTCGTATTTCCGTAACGCTTAATTGCCTTTTCGTTCATTCTCTGACTCCTTTATTTAATTCGGGACAAATATTCAGTCATCACGATGGATTTGCCTTGATATTCCAGTAATATATTTGTAATGGTCTTAATTTATCTTATTGCAAAAGTTTGGATTTTCCTAATAGGATTTGTTTACCAAAATAGCATTTTTAATGATTCTAATGCAACATAAATCCCCTTAATGAAATCTTATTGTTTTCTTGTTTTTCCAATTGAAAAAATATCACCATTAACAGTGGAAAAACCTTATTTATAGACATTTTATTGTCGTGGTTAAATCAATCAGAGAAATGCCAGAAAATCTTAACTCACGCATAAAAATGAAATGATTTTGTTTTTATAGCTTAAAAACATACGATCACAAATTTATTTCGTGAAATAATCTTCTTTTTCTAACGATTAAGATCTTAAAATACAAAGATCGCATAGGAAAGGCATAATATTTTGCAAAGAGAGGGATGACGACCTCGGCGTGCCGCCAACGGACAGCTCAGGTAATATAGTTTTAGCCATGGCACCATGGGCCTTGCAGCATCGTGTGTTCGTCGTCGAACAGTTCTTTTAGAAACAATAATTATGTAGTTACTGTACAACGTCTTTTCCATCGACAG
Organism: Cosmopolites sordidus; assembly: GCA_031761425.1. NCBI lineage: Eukaryota > Metazoa > Arthropoda > Insecta > Coleoptera > Curculionidae > Cosmopolites > Cosmopolites sordidus. The sequence goes on along the minus strand of JARFXV010002573.1, from coordinate 40,814 downwards.
TTCAACGTTGAACGCCAAGGGTCACTTCCAGATAGAAACACGATACTCCGATGGGATGAAGCATTTTTAACTACCGAATCTGACATGAAGAGCAAACCACCTGGCCTTCCCCGTGCCGTTCGGACATCAGACAATGTTAAAACAGTGATAAGAGCGGTTCTTGCTAGTCCTCAGCGTTCCACTAGGCGCCAAGATTCAACTGTGGGTATATTCCGTCGATCGGCACAGTTGACCGAAAGGAATTTTGCAAGCGCAGAGAGTTTTGTGCGAGAATTCGCGCCATTTTTGATAATGCTCCTGATGCCGTGATAATGATGAGTGACGAAAAACATTTTCATATAAATGGATATGTAAATAGGCAGAACTGTAGGTATTGGGTGGCAGAGAATCCACAAGAACCGCACCGAAGATCTCTCCATAGTGAAAAAGCGACAGTACGGCGCGAAATTTCCAAATTAGGAATGGTTGGTTCTTACGTTTTTCAAGATGAGGAAAGTACAATAACAGTAACTCCTACATCTTATGTTGACATGTTACAAAATTTTCTGTTCCAACAACTTCAACGACAAGTAAACATGGGAGGACTGTGGTTCAAACAAGACGGTGCCACAGCTCAGACGGAGAGAGCATCAATGGAATGTGTTCGACAAATGTTTCCTTAACAAGTGATCTCCTGTTTCGGCGATGTTTTTGGGCCCCCACGCCCTCCAGGCTTATCTGCATGCGATTTTTTGTGGGGTGACCTTAAGTCTAAAACAGGGGTTTCCAAACAATGGCTCTTTTTGAACTTTGGAACTTACTGGAGTAATCAGTAGCGCCCTAAGGCTGGAAAGTTGGAGACATCTGGTCTAGAGTGTGCGCTAACAAACCATGAACGATACAGAAACTAAAAGTTGTTATTCGTCAAGAAAACGCAAGAGTACAATAAAAATGATTTTGAGAGTGATGCACAACTTTCAAAGATTGCAAATGTGTGATCGCAAAGGCGACACTTCATTGACATTATTTTCTAACATTAATTTAAAACTGCACTATTATTACTTAATTTAGTTGTAATTACAAAAAAAAAATTGAAAATAAACAATGTTATGCTTAGGCGAAAAACATGCGTTTCCTCTGTCCCACCCTGTATAATCTTCTGTTTTGTTTCCACTTTCAAAAAATCGCTTATATTTTTTATTGTATTGTGTATAGTGTATTAACAGCGTCATCAACACTTTACTTCTAAATCTTCCCCGTCTTCTTCACTTTCAACTTGTTCAGCATCTCTAGTCTGTATAATAACATCCTGATTTGCACGCATTTCTGTTGAAAGACCAGTATATACTTCAACAAAATTGATTAGTGTAGTGGAATTGAATAACTTTATTTCATTTATGATTTTTATCCTCCGCATAAATGAAGGTATTGTAACCAAATTTAATACACATTATTAGACTTCGGGTTGCTATAATCTGAGATAATATCAAGTCCTACAAACAGCCAGTGGAGGAGTTATAGGATTTTTCTACTAATTAAATTCAAAAATAATTAGTCAAAATTGAACTTAAATACATTTTTCCACACAGAATATTCTCTACAAAAAGTATATCTTAACATTTTTTCGTATCTACCTCGATTTCATAGTAAACTTGACTCTTCACTTAACAGACAGATTTCTATCAGCATAAAAGGTTTTTCGATAAGGATTTGAAAAATGAGAGGACTCTCTGAAAAACTGTTTTTATCAAATTTCATACATAGAAGCTTACATAAAGACAAATAAATGAAATTATAATATCATACTCCCCAAGTTAACATTGATTGAGGTGGTTGATCTCCTCTAGGAATTTACAACCAAATAAATTCTTAAAGTCTTCTCTGTATTAAAGCAAATATTTCTGAATGAGGTGGTATTTATTAATTCAAAACGAAAATATTTAAATTAGATGCTCGAAATGGCTTCCACCAACCTCTATGCACGCCCTATATCTACGCTCAATTGATAATACGCGTGTTGCAAATTGTATCAAAAGCTTGCTCAATTATTCTCATAAACATCGCGATTTCTTGTATTTCAGTGTTGTAGACTAATGATTTAATGTATCTCCAAAGAAAATAGTCAAGTCTTCCAATCCACCGATTAGGAAAATTTTCATCCAATATGTCAATTAAAATGTGCCGGAGCACCGTCTTTCATAAACTATAATCTATTTTTAACATCTAATATGGCATATTCGAGCAATTCAGGCAGATCCTCGCGGAGAAATATCGAATAATCGAATACACCTACCCAGTTAATGTTGCTGGTAAAAAAAATCGTCCGATCAATCGGTTGCCAATTATTTGGGCCCAAACATTGACGACAAACTGGTATTGGTGTCGAATTTGAATAATTTCATAAGGATGCTCTTCTGTCCAAAGATGATTGCTATAAAAATTCATCATTCTCTCTCTTGTGAATTGAGCCTCATCAGTAAATGAAATACGGAAATATGAAAATGGGGATCAACTGTATGTTGAAGAAACCAATGACAAAATGTCAGGCGGGTCAAAAAAACCCTTGGAAGCAATGCATGTACCCTCTGAATATGGTAAGGGTACAAGTGGTTTGGTCCACACAGTGACATGAGAAATGACCATATTCACTGCAATAATCCTTGTCTTGTATTTGGATTTTCGGTAATTGCATTTAAGACCTGTTATTCGGTATCTGGCGTTCTAATATCTCTATTTCGACCTCTATCTTGTGCTTGCACCTTGAAATTATCTTGTTCCCTTAAACATCGATAAACGTCAGGAAACATACTTCTGCTAGGACATACGCATATTGGAAATATTGCCTGGTACAAAAGTAGCACTTATGGCATTGCAATTGGCCATTCCGTAATAGAGGTGAATATCGGTTAATTCTGCATTAGTATACTTATGCATATTTCTGCCTTGCCCCCTAACGTATTGTTAAATAACAATAACGCCAAAGTATTTCGGTTGCTAATAACTAACACGTCGGAAACAAAGTGCCTGTGAAGTTTTGTCAATCTGAATTTTAAGTAAATTATTTATCTTCATAGGTAAGTAGATTCCATTGTATTAGTTATTTTATTATGTTAAGTTTGCCATGAAACCGAGACATACGAAAAAACGTCAAGATACACTTTTTGTAGAGAATAATATTCTGTGTAAAAAATATATTTAAGTTTAATTTTGAACAAGATCGTACTAAATATTTTTTAAATTAAATAAATCTGCCACTGGCCGCTTGTAGAACTTGATATTCTCTCAGATTATGGCAACCAGAAGGCTGATGATGTGTATTAAACTTGGTTATAATTCCTTTCTTTATGCGGAAGATATATATTAAAATAGAAAAAAAAATTAAACCTTCAACCCCCTGTATCTCGAATACGACGGATTTCCAGACACATGTTTGTATGCCAACATGCAGTAGAATTTGCCAAAAAGTCTGGCAGAATATTTCATTAACACCCTGTATATACACACACATAAAAAAAAAATATATATATATATATATATATATATATATATATATATATATATATATATATATATATATATATATATATATATATATATATATATTGGATAAAGTAATTAATCGAGAGAGACCATATTGGACTAATAAAAGGGGCACTGCCATCAATCTCTGAATCATAAGCTGGTTAATTCGAGCGCTAATGAGTTTTGTTTCTTCTTTATCGCCAAATTTCGTTTCTATAGCAATGCGTTACTTTTTCAGCCATCCTTTGCGACTTTCAGCCATCCGGAAGGATATCCATTCATCTCAGAGGATTCGTCACAAAATCCCAGTTATATATTTATAATAATCTCTCTTAAATGATACTGTTACAAAAGTTTAAATATTCTTAATAGAATTTGGTTTCCAAAACCCCTTCTTAAATAATCCTTACGCGATATAAATGGTTTTAATTAAATTTTATTCTTTTTTAATTATCCCAATTACAAATAAAATAAATTGCCGCTGTTATAGATTTGTTTTGTTGCAATTGTTGGAAAGGTCATTCTATTCTCACGAATCCATATATAAACAGTTATATTTGTAAATAAAGATTATTTAAAACATTAGAATACGTTTTAATTTTGTTTTAATTACACATTCATTTGCGATAAAATAACAATGCATTGAAAAAGAAAAGAAATTGCACCTATTCCCCGCTATAAACAAGGACATGTAACAAGAATCGAATATTAATCAGGGTTCTTTTTTTTTTGTACCGTCTAAATAACTTTTGTTGAAGTACATTATATTTTGTATATTCATGTATTTATATTCAACAAGCAAGAACCTACGTTCTGAAGTCACTTTGACGAGGACTCCAATGTTATCTCGGGCAAAATACTACAAAAGCTCTCCGAAAAATGTTACAAACTTATAACATTCATCTTTCATGCTATACTGAGGACAAACTACTTCCCTAGCACCTTCAATAAGTATCAGCAATTATCAACTCACACAAGCAGAAGATGCCAAAGATCTGTCTACTACACCAACTAAAACATTCAAGAAACTTTCGTCATTAGTTTTTGATTTTTGCTTTCCAATATATATATATATATATATATATATATATATATATATATATATATATATATATATATATTATTAGGTACGTATAGACTCATATAGACTCATTTATGCTAGTCGATATTAGTGTTTCTGTAAAGATGGGAAACATCGAATGTCGAGCCGTCATTAAATTTTTGCATTTCAATATTCATGTTAAGGCTGGAAACGAGACTACCCTCGTATAGTATCACTCCAGTAAGTGTGTCTAAATCTAAGTCTAAATTGATTTGTCTATGTGAGTTTATGATATATGCGTTTATCTTAAAGTCTAGGCTTATCTAGGTCGTGTGACAGCCGACGTTTTAAACTGCGCACTTCATTGACGTCTGGAACATTTGATTGAGTGTCGAACATATTAGGGTACACTAACAATCTTTCACTCTACTTAATACAAAGTGTCGACGAAAAGTTTCTTTGACGGTTTCAGGAGATTGTCACGTTGGATGAGGTCACTGGGGACGTAGTAGGGTGCATTAACGATGGTTCGTAATAATTTGTTTTGGAATATTTGTAGAATGGAAATGTTAAAGTTACTGGCGGTGCCCCATAATTGGATACTGTATGTCCAAACGTATAGATATTTTGGCGAGGTCGCTTTTTCCTTGCACAACCAGCTTTTCAAGGAAATTATTCTCTCTTCGCATGATGCAGCCGAAATAGTTCAGTATGGAGTTTTGAAGAATTGTTTTGATGGGTCTTTTGGTGATGTTGGGTTCGGCAAAAAATGATTCAACAGTCAATTATTAAAATTAGTCAATTCAAAATTAATCATATGAATATTTCGAATGCATCAATAGGTATCTATCAGCTGTTTTTAGCATCTAAGACTCGGCGGCATAAGTTACGATGTGAAATATGAGTGTTCTCGCCAGTTTCATTTTGGTGTTTTTGTTTTCTATGGTCTTTTTATATGCGCGTCAATTTGGTAACAGCGGTTGTTTCCATAGCGATTCTTCTTCTTATTTCAGGCTGGCAATAACTGTGTTTGATATTTTTGGACCCAGGTATATAAAGTCCTTAACCACTTTAATCCTGTCTATGGAGTTTGGACCAGTCTCCCCTGCAGTGATCAATTGACTATCATCATCTTGGTTTTTGCTACGTTTATTATTAAGTCAACCTCTTTACTAATCGTATCTACCCTCTTCATCATGTCTACGATTTCTTCCTCTGAGTTTCCGAGCAATGGTGTGTCATCCGCATAGTAGATATTCAATATTCTCTCTCAACAGTTAATTTTCCGATGATCCACTCTCCAAACAGGTTGAATAGTATAGGCGAAAGAATGCATTCTTATCGCAGTCTTCTATACACTCCAAAACGATCGCTCAACTGGTCCTGTATTCTCATTTGTGCTTCAGCTGATCTGTAAAGATTAACAACAAGATGATTAAGGTGCTATTGTATCGCCAATTCTATCACCGTATCCAACAATTGTTAGTATTTGAATTATTTCTCTTTCAGTTAAATACATATTAATTCCATATAAAAATTGAAAGAAATTTTCAATTCACAAATTGACGTTAACAGTTGGCAAGTGTAATCAAATACTTCATCAGTCATCCATTGTTTCATAGCATACTAAATGAAAAATATATTTACCCTAAAACAGACCGAAACATCTTTTAGCCATTTTTTAAGATTTATTTTGTATAGAAAACATACAATATTTACTTTGAAATTCAAATACTGTTTTTATGTAAAAAATTGTTAGTTAGCGTTGAATTTCAAATATGCGACAAGAAAAATGAAAATATAGCCTAAAAGTAGCAAACATTTCCTGCACAATGAATATTGTCCTGATTTTTGAAGAAGTTGTTCGTGTCTTTGCCATGCCTGTGATGAGTTTTTAAACTTCCATTCCGCACTTTGGTGAATCTACATTCTGGACCGTATTGAAAGCACCACGTTTCATCCCCTTTAACAATTGATTTCAGGAAGTTTTGATTATTTCTGGCGACGTCTCTGGAATGATTCACACAAAGTGTTTTCTGCTCCTCCGTTATCATGTGTGGAACAAATTTTGCACACACCTTTGTTTTACTCAAATCCCTGTGAATAATGAGTCGAATCGAATTTCATAGCATAGTGAAGCATTGTGGTCAATTGCTACAAAATCGCAAATTCTCAAGTCAACTCTCCTTGTATGTACGTAAGAATTCAAGACTCCTTGTATGTACTTGTATGCCTTGTACTCCTTGTATGCAATTCCCGAACCATTGTGAGCTCACAGTTATACCAAAGGCCAATATCGCCAATATAGGTTCGGGTCGGAGCAATTCGGAAGTTATATCGAAATTTTCTTTCGTGCTTTTTCTGAAAAGACGTTCAGAAAGTATCGGAGTGTAGATAAAACAATTTATCGATCTTAGTCATTTTTCTACAGGTTTAACCTATATCTTTGACTGTATTTGTTGGTTTGGTATCGATTTGAAAATATACTTGATTTTAATTGTTATTTAGGTTTTCGGTGCTGTTTTCGACGTTATACTCATATATCTTTATATAAGATATGGAGGTCCAAAGGTAAGTTCAGAAAGAAATCAGATTAGGGTTCCTTTTGTTTTTTGCATTCGTTTTTATAACTTTTATTTATATTATTTAATTCATGTAGAGAAAGCAAATTAACGTGCTAAATTTATAAGAAGGAATATTCCTGTGTGTCCGAAAAGAATCTACATGTAGCAACACAAACGAGGGTAGTAACAATGAGAAAGCCCTACGGGATCGTCTATTTTGTAGGATACGAATAATAATATTCAAGTATTAAATAAGAATAGACAAGAAATAAATTCGACTACCAATTTGGAAGGTAATGGTATATGAAAAGTCTTATACTTATGAAAGTTTTACAGAATAATCTAATTTGTAGATGGTTGTAGAAGAGTGCAAAAATTTGTGTGTTCAGTTGGATGAACATCAACTAGTTAAATTATGGACTGGTAAAGCAGTTTTCCATGGAATCAAAACAAACCTCTGAAGGAGTATGCAAAGAATAGAAAAGCAAACCTACTATCCAAACAAAAAGTAAAGAAAATGGTATATTTATATTGTAAATAAAACAAAACAGTTAAAATATTTAGTGTTTTTTAGGATTTTGGTACATTTCATCAATTGACTGAACATATTCATTTGATAAAGTATGTTTAAACATAGGTTAGAAATTTATTAGGCATTGAAGACTGATGGTAGAGTGACAGTGGTTCCAGGACACGAACATGTTGTGGTACATAGTGGTTTTCTAGTGGGTAGACCTTAACAGAAGAGTCCCACACTTCGACTATAACAATTTTCCACTAAAAAAGGTGCCATCTCTTATTTGGTAAATCTCTGGCTGGTTATGCATTAGAGTTAGTTAGTTAGCAGCCAGATTTATTTATTAAATTAAATTTGCAAATATTATTAAGAGTCTAATGTGGTCGTTTGTAAAACATGTAAAACGAAAAATAGCCATCGTTTTAAAAATACTGAAAACCATAATGAAAGTAATAATATAGTATGGGTTGATTTTTTATTAAATATTGTTAATAGTATAGTGTGGTGGTTTGAAGAATCGGTGTGGTTTTAAAAGTATTGCAAACTTCAGTGAAAGCATTTAAACAAATATGTATCTATATAATTTTGGGTAGTGATTGTTTTTATTCTGATTTGAATTATTAATGTAGTTTACATATTATAATCTACTGTAATATATTATCCTAGTAAGGGGAAGTTTTATTATGTATATTTAAGAGTGTATTTTTTATTGAATTAAAATTAGCGATTTAAACAGTATGTGTGTCTTTTGTATTTCTAATTATGATTTATATTGTTTTTTCGCTCAAAAAATAATTAGAAAACTAGAAACTATTTTGTGGTTATTCAATATTTAACATTTTTTATTATTTTAAAAAACCAATATTACCAATATTACAAATATATACAAAAGATTACTATTTATAATATTATATATATTTTTTTGTTTGAGTATTTATTATCTGCTGAAGCTGCACAATCGTGGCATTGAGTGTCTTGAATTTTTCTTAATTTTTCATTAATAATCAAGGTAACTGTATAAGCTTTACTGCAAACCTTATGTTCTGGACATACACGTCCTTTTACAGTGCAAATACTATTTTTGCGATTAAGTTGAACAAAACCTGTAGCCTTGTCACCGTAACTTTCTCGTGACACCCTACAAATAGTTTAATTATATTTAATAGAAATATTTTGTTTCTTATTTACATTTACATTATTAGTATTTTTTAAAAAACATACATCGATGCTTTAGCACCTCGAACGTCAACTGAATTGAACCGAATATCATTTTTCAGAAAATCTGTGACCATAAAAATATCCACAGCAGGTATATTTTCAAAATTAGCCTTTAGTTCATTACTGAACTAAATTAGTAATCAACAATATTTTATTTTGCACTTAACCAACAATAATTTTGACAGTCTATATACGAATAGAATCCGTTGATGGAACTGACGTGAAAATACTTTAGTATTCTGACATCACAAAGATAGCAGCCAATCGCGGCGCGTTCGTAGTCATGATTTTTTTAATTTTATACATTTTAATTCATTTATAATTAATTGTAATAAGTTTTTAAAAAGTTTTTCGCATCGATTATCAATATTATTTATGACAAAGTTTTAAAATAAAGTAAAATAAATCGATAATTATTTTTTATTCAAAAACCAAATTATATTACCAGAATGTTTTTGACGAGTAACGCCATCTTCATGTTGAAGTTAGGCACTTTTTAGACTACCCTCGTTCATGCCATTCACCTGTGTCATACCAAGAGCTTATTACCCACTGGGTAGATCGCAAAACTCTTTAAGAGTTAAATAGAAATTAAAACTAATTGTTATATTATTACATCCAATCATGGATGAGAGTCAAAGACAATCATAGACAAGTCAGATCCAATCGATAGACGAGATAATTCCTTCGTTATTATTGTTCGTTTCTTCCCCTTCGTCAGAATAAAAATTAATTATTGTGTCTTCATCCATCATCCGTGACTTTTAGCTAATACCGGCCGAATATAAAGTCATCCCTGGGAATTCGTATAAAAATACCGGTAATATATTTATAATAGGTTGTCTTAAATAATTTTTTCATAAAACTTTGGATTTTCCTAATAGGATTTATTCAAGAAAGCCGCTCCATTAATAATCATGCGTTTAAATTTAATCATATTGTTCAGTTTTCTTAATAGTAAATAACAAAATAAATCACCGATCTTGTTGATTAATTCTGTTGTAATTGTTAGAAACATGACTCTATTTTTACAATTAGATAAATACCCATAAATTGCACTACAGGCTTTGCAAAGCCTAGAACATAATGTGTTTACATTTATTTCGAGTTCTCTTAATATTACTTTCCATTCTTCTCTGTTAGAAGGTTATTTCCTTTCAGTCTTTACCATTTATAATTATGAGGTATTTTGGGACATTTTCCTGCCACTTTCTGGGACTTTCCTTCCGGTTTTTCCTAAGACTAAGACTTTTAAATGAGACTAATCCCAAGATTTGAGAGTTTTTTAATTAGCCCATAACATTACCTGAGAGCGTCCGGTATATTCTGAAAATTCATCGAAATAAATCGAAAATAAATTGAGAAATCGATTATATACACGCCTCCCGAAAGATATGGTGTCCTCGATCACGCCAAGGGGTATTAAAAACACACGCAGGATTTGTTTTGAACTAACTTACGTTTTTTTTGACGCAGTATCGGGAAGAATTTAATTAAGCTTGAGACCAATGCATTACAATGGGTCTCATAGAGCTTGATATCGTAATTTTTATTTTGGAAGAAGACATTTTGTTCTGTATGGTGTTTTTTAAACAGTACAGGCTACCAGTTCTATAATTATGAAACCGGAATTTGCCCATTGATAGCCCTAGCTGTCAAACCGCGTCATTGGGGCCATTTTCTTGTTGACATTTAACAAAGATTTTCAACTCACAATACAAGTTTCATACAATAGCATAGTTGTAATAGCGTTGAACATATCGAATTTTGTGCCTAAAAACTACGATTTGCGAACAGCACTGATTTTCTGTTACCATTTGAAGAAAACTGCTACAGAATCGCAACGAATGCTTGTCGAAACATCAGTCGAAAGTAAATCACAGTATTATGAGTGGTTTAAAAAATTTAAAAGTGGCGATTTTAACGTGAGAAACTATGAACGTGAAAGACCACCGAAAAAGTTGGAAGACAGCGAATTGCAAGCATTGTTGGATAAGGATGACACTCAAACGCAACAACAACTCGCGGATCAATTAAATGCGACACGAGAAGCCGTCTCTATAGGTTTGAAAGCCATAGGAAAGATCGAGAAGATGAGAAAATGGATTCCACATGAACGGAATGAAAGACAGCAAGGAAACTGAAAAACCACTTGCAAAATGCTGCTCGACAGGTACAAAAGAAATTAATTTCGCCACCGAATTGTTCCTGGCGATGAAAACTGGATATATGTTGAGAATCCAAAGCGTAAAAAATCATGGGTAATTCCACGACTTCGACTTGCATCGACTTGCATCGACTTGCATTGACATTCCATCGACTGCAAGGCCAAATCGCTACGAACAGAAGACAATGCTCTGGGTTTGGAGGGATCAGAAGGGTGTGATCTATTACGAACTGCTTAAACCTGCTGAAACCGTTAATACTGAATGCTATCGACAACAAATAATCGATTTCCTGTTCTGAAAATCCTATTCTGAAAGCTGTCCTGAAAATAAGAATTAAACTGTGAGTACCTACATATAAACTACATAAGGGATTACGAACGGTCTTACATAAGGGATTACGAACGGTCTTTTCTGCAATTCTTAGGTTACAAATACTTACTGTGTTCATACATTATATAAATGGTGTCATCAATAAAACTTGTATCCAAAACTGCAGCATCGGTAACCCTTTTAGTAGAACTAAGCTTTATAGGCGATTTTAAAACTACATTGTTTGACTTTCACCTTTTATGAAATAGTACTAACAGTGGACATACTCAACCTTAAGACTGCTGCAATACGCTAAAATAATTTAATTCTAGTTTCTATAATTTACTACGACTTATACTAAACATATCCAATTATTAGCAATCAATTTAACCTACTTCTCTATCAGTCGCAAAGGCTGCTCCAACAACAGACTATTATAGTCTCGTTCTTGTTTAAAATAGTGTATCAGAAATGCTACTAACCCTTGACAACGACTATTTAACTGATTTGGCATTTTGCAGGGGCTACTCTGACAATTATAACACTGTGGTAGTTCTTAAAAGAACTCTTTTCAATCGTAAGGTAAAAAAACCAAAGTAAACATCCCTTTCATTCGTTTATTATTTAATTTATGTAGTAGTATTTCTGCTGCTACAATAGCGTCATCGATAACGTGCAACTGATTTTGTTTTGTACAGGCTATATTTTGATCGATGATAATGATGGTGGTCTCGTTTTATAGAGGAAATATACAGCTTCAAGATTATATATTGTTTCAATAGATGGCGCTAGTAGTTTTCTTTCTAAATTTAAAAAGCTTTGTTATTTTTCCTGCATACTGTGTATTTAAAAATTCTACAGTAAAACCTAAAATATTACCCCTGGTTATTTTTCTGCAAGAATTTTATAAATGCAGTTTTCCGAACTGAGCAATGGCCAACAACAACAGTACCTTATCTGTTCAGACATCGGCATTTTTTAAGCATCCCGTAACGACAAGGCCCGAAGGCTTATTAAACAAAATAATCAGTCAATGACTTACGGGCGTCATTCCAACATCGACCTGCCTTCAGCCGGGAGACCCATTAGTCATTTGGTCGACGGATAAATACGTACATTTTTTTGGTGGTCGTTTCGATTCGTTTCGTTCTTCTTCTTCTTCTTTCCGGTTGCGTCCGAAATATTCGGGGGGTTATGGGTCGCTGACCGTCACAACGGTCGTGGAAGAAAATCGGAGGTTATAGCCCTTTTTTTGTCAAGGCCAAGACAGCAAATCCTTCTTTTTTGTATTCGCCGAAAAATTATATCAATTGTATACTTTTTCTTTAACGGTTTTAAAATAAATATGTATTATATTAATTTGTTTATATTCAAATCATTGATTGAATAATTCTTAATTTTTCTTAAAAAAAAACACATTTAGTTTGGGAGAAAAGTAAAAAATGGTTTATTCAATGTATGCGCCATCGCTAGCTGCATATTTTTCAGCAGCAAAATCACTTTTCCGTGGCTTCTAGCCTATTCTGGTCACTTTTCGGTCGATGCATGGTTTAAATTGGTCATTTATTGGCAGTACCGAACGGTATTAACTGTTTCAACTGGTTTCAGAAGCTCATGGTACACAACAACCTTCTGATCCCACCAAATGCACAGCATTGTCTTCTTTCCAAAGCGATTCGGTCTTGCGGTCGATATTCATGGTTGTCCTGGGTCAACCCATGATTCTAGTGAAGACCCGATGCAAAAAGTTTTTTTTTCATCGCGAGAAAGCAAAACTTCGCAAACCGTTTTTCGCATTTCCATCAATCTGTTGTTCAGCTGATGCTGTACCCATTTTCATGCTTTCTGAATCTTTCCCATGGCATGCAGATGATCACAATGTCGGCAGCCGACATTTAACCTCTCTGCCATTTGTTGTTGGGTTTTTGCATTTCGTCTTCTTCCAACAATGCTTGCAAGTCAGCATCTTCATTTTTTTTCGGTTGACCTGGGCGTTCTTTGTCTTTCAATTCGAAATCATCACTTTTAAATCGTCTAAACCAACGCCCACAAGCGTCCTGCGTTAGGACATTTTACAAGAACAAGAGCCGTGCCGCAAATGTTTTTTATTTGCCTCGAAACTCGACATGTTTACTACACAAAAAAATTTTAACGCTAACTCGAAATGGTTTAAACATAGATGGCGTTTTGAAAGGTACTGTCGTAACAACAAAATTGCATAAGAGATTGTGTGTGAACCGAACCTTATTTCCAGCATCATATCTAAAAAAATGTAATAATCAGTAACCGCCACATCCGGTATTAATATGAAAACTACAGGGAAATTAATATTTAATCATCTTAAGTTCAACTGAAGATGAATGATTTTTCATGAGAAAAATCTTTAAATTTTAAATTTTTTAACGAATTTTGGATGCATCAACATTTTGTATGCATCATCATTTTGGATGTTGGATACACCCTCAGTTTTATAGGAAAGTTAACAAGAAAAAAAACATAAACAAACAACAATATAATATTTTGTGGTCTTTCCACCACCTTTTAATTTAATTAAGAAAAAAAATCCCGTGAATCATACAAGAGTTTTGTTTGTTGTAGAATTTCTTGCTTTGAAGTCGAATTTGAAATCTTTTCTTTTTGTAAAATTTTTGTAAAAAAAATCTTGATTCACTATAAATTCGTTTTGAAAGCATCCATCGGACATTTTCGATGATATTCACATCTGGAGAGACAGCAGACCAGTTCAATTTTAACATGTTATTTTGCTCGAACTAATCCGTTATAATTTTTGCTGAATGAATGGGGGCGTTACCTTGCTGAGTTTATATGAAAGTATCGTTTCGGTAAAAGTTTCGAATTGCAAACCGTTGGCATAGTTTCAAAAATGGAAACTCAATATCAGTGAAACATTCATACGAATCTGCACCCGAAAGGGTGCCAAAACATCGGTGAAGGTAATGTTATTCCTGGCATTCTTGTTGACCTTACACTAAGGAGTAGCTCAAATAAAATGAATGGACATTACGATAAATCAGGAGCTATGTAGGGCATTAGGAAACATTACTTTAGTTACACATAAAGGAGCTAGAAAGAACCTTTTTCATTTACAATTTAAAAAAATTCTTGCAATTATTTGCAGACTTTACGGCTAAAAATCATCGTTGCCTTCCATCGTAAACAAAGATTAACAGACATTCTTGAAACTTGCTGTTCGTCACGTTTTTGGATACTTTTAGAAAAACCAAAGCCTTATACTCGTATATTACTCTGATCTTCAAACCATCTTACCCTCGTACGTGCCCTTTTAACGGTAGAAGCAGCAATGTCCAACCGTCCAGATTTCAAGAAAACTTAACCCTACTTCTTTATTATCAATAGTTTACCCCTTTTCGAATTCGGGTAATTACCTGAAACGAAGAGGTACACGCGAACCCGTGGCATTTTAGCACTTTTAACGCAACGGCAAGAATACTTCTTGTCGCTACTACAAACAAAAATATCTCACACTTTTGGTTTGATTGGTTGATGTATTCTGGCAAAATATCCTCGTTGTACTGACAATTTTAGTATGCAGGGTATACTGAAATACCAGGTGTGGCGGTTAATAATTCATAATTTTTTTAAGATATGGCGCTGGAAACAAGGGTCCATTCACAGTGTAATATTTTATGTCAGTAGGTCGCCACGGCAGTATATTTCAAACCGCCATTGATGTTTAAACGATTTCGAGTTAAAGAGCATTTTCACCATGTACTGCTTTTCTTGTTCAATCAAAAGAAAACCGCGAAGGCCATGCCCCAACGCAAGACGGTTGTGGGCGTTGGTTTAGACGATTCATAAGTGGTGATTTCGGAAAAAATTGAGAATGCCGTACTGCAAACATTGTTGAAAGAATACGATATGCAAACTCAACAACAAATGCCAGAGAATGGAGACGTTAAATGTTGGTCGCCGAACCACTTGTGATCGTCTGCATACCATGGGAAAGATCCAGAAGGCAGAAAAATGTGAACCACATCAGCTGAACGGCAAATAGATAGAAAAGCGCAAAATGGTATGCGAAGTTGTGCTTTCTCGGCATGAAAGAAAAACGTTTTTGCATCGGATCGTGACTGGAGATGAAAAATTGATATATTTTGAAAACCCGAAACGCAGAAAATCGTGGCTTGACCTAGGCCAACCACTTCTGACTACCACTTGTTTTCATCGATGTCTCACGCACTTTCCATGAAACACTTCAACAATTACTGGTCGAAAAAGAAATTGATGACCGGATTACCTCAAAAGAGGTACGGTTTTTCTGGGAGGGCATTCACAAATTGCTAGAGAAAAGAAATGGGAAAATGTGCAGCTAGCGATGGTGCGTACTTTGAATGAACTTTGAATTTTTTCCTTTCTCCCAAATAAAAAGTGTTTTTTTTTTAAGAAAAAAATAAGAATTATTAATCGCCACACTTGGGATGTGTTTATCATACTAAACAGCTGAACAACTTGATGATTCGTGTCTCCTCAGGAAAATCAGCCAACTCTAACGAGCAGCTGCAGAATCTGTACTCATCAGGAATTAACCTAACCTGGTAAAAACCTAATGACTACTATTAAAAAATTATATCGCTACGAATTATATATTGTACAATATTTTCTACTTCGCACTTTTTTCCTAACACTGTAGCGAAAATATTTTTATTTGACGCGTTTTAATAACATTGTCATTCTCATCATTATCATCAGCCCGTGTCTTCCAACTCTCGAGGTTCTGAGCTTTCCTCTGCCATTCGGACCTAAAATGCTTAACGATGTCATCATCATTGTGCTTTCAGTCTTTTTCGTAGACATTTGCAATCAAGTGGAATCAACTCCAGGATTAACCCGGTATACTTGTCCCATCGCCTTGCTATATGGTTTCAGGTTTCACTTCCGTATGTCATAACTGGCAGGACGCACTAATCAAAGACTTTTCTTTTGAAGCAAAGTGGGAGTTTGTTCTTAGACACTATATTGTGCCTGCCAAATGCCTGCCAGCCACGTTTAACACACCGTTGCACCTCCCGGGTGGTATCACCCTCCGTTTGAAATCCTCTTCCCAAGATATATGTAGTAGTTCGCAACCTCCAAATCCCTTCCTAAAATAGAAATTCTTCTGTCCTCGGCAAATTTATTGAACATAACCTGACTCTTTATCAAGTCATTTTGTCAGGTGTAGTTGGTAGTTGAGAACAGCTTTTGCATCTTTTAATCTGATTATTTTAAAACTTTCATGATGGTTCATGATGGTTATATGAAAAATTTCCACAATGTTTAAAAATTGTATGTATAACAATTGGTTCGACACACAGTGCCTTTTTCAAATAAGAACTATATTAAACTGATTTTAATATAGTTCGTAGTTAAATATCTTCGTATCACGATAAAGGCACGACGAAACACTCACACACAAACACTCAAACATAACAAACACACTTACAATTTTAAATATAATGAAAATTTAGATATACATCTTAGTTTGTCCATTATAATATCACTAATGATTTTCATTTAACAAATATGAGGCATAAACGGAGTTGTGTTTATTATTTTCTCAAATAATCTACCTGTTTGTTCTATATGTTTTTGAACATGATCCACAATATAACTGATATACCCAAGGTATATCTTTTCTGTTTACATTTATTCTGCAATTTTTTGATCCATTTTCCTAAACTAGCATTTGTTTTGAAAGCTATTTTGGTATTGTTTTTATATAAGAACTTTTCAATTTTCTAAGACGATTTACCAAAATATGTTAGTGTTTTGAATGAATTAACCTTTTCGTTCTGTGTGTGTGTGTGTTATGTTTTAGAGACAGCATATTTCAAGAATATTTACAAAACAGTAAAACAAAGCAATATTTTTTCATAACTTAAACAATTACAAACGAGCAACCATTAAACAATGATTAGACGAAGAGCGTCAATTAAACCTCAATGATCATATATTTCCGTGAAATATTAGTTTTGCGTCACATTTCCAATAATCTACACACAAAGCACGGAATATTTCCACTCTGAAACGATCTTTACTCATAGTAAAGTTACGACGTTGGCTTGTCCTGCACTGGGCGTGGCTATTTTCGTTTTCTGGATAAATGGGATGATGTCAGAGACGTTAATTGCCAACGGATGTACGAGAAAAGTCTAAAAGTTCGCAATGTGTTCTATACAAGAGTGATTCGCGAATTATTGCCAATAGGATTGTACTGTAGCATTTGATTGAAAACATTGCAATACATAACCCGTTCAACTAGGGAATTACGAATAGCTTTCTGGAATATCTAGTGTTGTAACGAACACAAACTTCAAAAATGTTAGGGTAATAAGTTTGAATGTTTGTATGTAATAGTCAAAGGTCTTATTGAATGTTTTCTAATATTGTCGTGAAACCGCTGAAACTAGTATTTTACCAAACACTTCGATGTTATCACTTCAACATTCTACAATAATG
Source organism: Cosmopolites sordidus (assembly GCA_031761425.1). Classification (NCBI taxonomy): domain Eukaryota; kingdom Metazoa; phylum Arthropoda; class Insecta; order Coleoptera; family Curculionidae; genus Cosmopolites; species Cosmopolites sordidus. The sequence goes on along the minus strand of JARFXV010002573.1, from coordinate 23,015 downwards.
AGATGCATATCCACCAGGTGTGACGGTTCTTTTCATTTTTCATTCATTTTCATTTCATTCATTCTTCATTTTTTTAGGCATAACGCTGGAAATAAAGGTCGGTTCACAGTTTAATCTCTTATGTCATTTTATTACTACAACAGTACCTTTCAAAACGCCATTAAAGTTTAAACGATTTCGAATTAACGTCATATTTTTTGTGTGGTAAACATGTCGAGTTTCAATCCAAATAAATAGCATTTGAAATACACACTGCCTTTGTTGTTCAATTAAAAGGAAAACGCAAGTGAAAGCCGTCGTATACTTGTGGATACTTGTGGTGATAATTTTTCAACGGTTGGGGGCGTTGGTTTAGACGATTAGGATGTTAGAATAAGACTCAACAACTTTACACTCAATAATAAATAGAAGACAGGTTAAATGTTGGTCACCGAATCATTTGCAATTGTCTACATGCCATGCGAACGATCCAAAAGGTAGAAAAATGGGTGGGTCAGAAGCTCACTATAAACGATTATATAAAGCGTAGATTCTTCTAACAATCTTCAAATGTCATAGAACATGTGCTACTGAAACGATTATACTTGTATAGCGAGTTTATGATGGGTAAGGTGTCGAGTCAATCGTTTCTTAATGGCAATTGTTTGTAGTTTTGTGTAGTTACAGAATAAATTAACCTACAAACCATGACATTGATTATGTCTGGGAAGCAATGCAGTTAATAAAGTTTCAGAAAATTGTTGTCCAAGAATCTTACGATTAGGATGTTAGAATAAGACTCAACAACTTTACACTCAATAATAAATAGAAGACAGGTTAAATGTTGGTCACCGAATCATTTGCAATTGTCTACATGCCATGCGAAAGATCCAAAAGGTAGGAAAATGGGTGCCACATCAGCTGAACGATAGATAACTGAGAAAGCAAAAAACAGTGTGCGAAGTTTTACTTTCTCGGCATGAAAGATAGACTTTTTAACAGCGGATCGTGACTGGAGACAAAAAAATTGATATATTTCGAGAACCCAAAACGCTGAAAATCATGTGTTGAACCAGAACAACCATCAACAATGACCGCAAGAATCGTTTTGGAAAGAAAAGAATACTGTGTATTTGATCAGAAGGGTGTCATGTACCATGAGCTTTTGAAAGCAGGTAAAACAATTAATACCGTTCGCTACCGTCAACAAATAATTAATTTGAACCGTGCGTTGATCGAAATCGACGAGAATGGGTTACAAGACCCCGAAAAGTGATTTTGCAATGACGACAACGCCCCATTACACACAGCGAAAGTGGTTAGATACACCATTTCTGCATTTGGCTGGGAACTCTTACCCCACCCGCCGTACTCAACAGACTTGGCCTCTTCCGACTATCACTTGTTTTCATCAATGTCTCACGCACTTTCCATGAAACACTTCAACAAATACGGAGATGAACAAGTTAAATTAATGCTTACACCCTGGATAAATAACGAACGATGTAGGCAAAAGATACAGGTCTTCTAGCAGATGTCGCTATATAGTTGTGTGAAAGTGATGTGTGTGTCGATCTATCGTCCTGAAAGATATACGGTCTCCCGAAGGTCACAATTTCTATCTAAGGTTTCACTATATTTATTAAACACGTATATACATATTGTTATCCTAGTAAAATAAAAAGTCACTAATATTGAGCAATACTACTACAATAAAATTCGCCTTATGCCGACTCTGCAGTCAATTAGCCCTCTGTTTCCGCTCCGAAACATCCTTTAGATGGTATTTAGCCCCCGGTGCTTGACGCTAACCGAAAAAATAAAAGGGCACATCAAAAACGAAGTCCTTTTTCAGGGCTACAGTACCTGGCACTATGGCTAGAAGGGTATAAACTTATTTTTCCGACGTCATTGCCGAGAGGACGGCAGCCGGGCTTGACGGAAACGTTCAGAAGACATAATATCGAATTTTGAATGAGCCAGAAATGTCGAGGATTTTATTTTTTTATGGGTCAGGTACCTGTATCTGTGCAAAAGATTTTCATAGATTCTTTATTACGCCTACACCATTTTTTTTATTACACCTTGAAATGACCTTTCAATAAGCAGTTTATTTTTTGACAGTACATAAATAATTTACGAGGATTCTTTCGAGAAATTATCGATCAGGCACAGAGCTAGCGTAAGAATAATCACACTATGATATTTGTCATAGTTATTATAAAAGGCGTGCTGTGAAGTTTCAGATGCGCGCGTTTCGTTGCTTATTTGTGGCGATGGAGCACAGCAAACAAATTTTAACATTTTCTTTTTAAATAGATAAAATTGAAGTTCGATCTCTTTATGGAGTCTCCACTACGGGATCGCCTTATTCCACTACAGTATCCTCTAATCTTCAAACATTTACTAAATCTCTTGTCAGAAAAGAAATACAAAATAGTTGGAACACTATGGAGGGACATAATAAATTAAAAGAAATACAAAATAGTTGGAACACTATGGAGGGACGTAATAAATTAAAAGAAATCAAAACAATCTTTTACATCAACAACGTTCCGTCATTTCCATCCAAAAGAATCTCCACAATTTGGTTCAGAATGAGATCTGGACACAGTGTCTTTACTCACCAATCGAGTATTCTCAAAATATCTTTTGAGAATACTCGATTTTTTTTTTGTTTATTTTTGTCTACAAACGATGCTAATAAATGTAGTGTAGTTAATTTTTTTACAGTGTCAGTAATTATGCAGGAAAAGCATAGGTATTGTTCAAGGCAGTAAATATTGATAATAATACGCAAAATAGGAATGAAATGAGTGCTAAATTGTTTGTAGTGTATTGTAGTCACAAGAATTATTTTTTTTACTCTATTCACGTAAATAAATATCGAATAAAATCGAAAATAACGAAGTTGTCGGAAAAAAACGACCCTAACCTCATCTAAAGAATATATTTGCAGTGACTGTTAAACTCTTGTTATAACTGCAACCAAAAGAATCAACTGATCATAAAATGATTATGGTTAAAAAGGTTAAAGCCGAAGAAATTAAACCGATTGTAGCTTCTTGAACTAGTATAAATACATACATACATACATGCACATATGTATGTGGTGATAAAGTTTCAGAAGCTCACTATAAACGATTATATAAAGCGTAGATTCTTCTAACAATCTTCAAATGTCATAGAACATGTGCTACTGAAACGATTATACTTGTATAGCGAGTTAATGATGGGTAAGGTGTCGAGTCAATCGTTTCTTAATGGCAATTGTTTGTAGTTTTGTGTAGTTACAGAATAAATTAACCTACAAACCATGACATTGATTATGTCTGGGAAGCAATGCAGTTAATAAAGTTTCAGAAAATTGTTGTCCAAGAATCTTCAACTATAAACGATTTTATAAAGTGTGGACCCTTTTGTTTTCTAAAAATCACCAATTAGTTGATACTACAATGCATACTGTAATAGCAACAATGACTCAGCAGCTAGTAAGTTACGACATCTATTTATTTATATCTATTATTGTTTGTAGTTTTATGTAACGGAAGATAGAATGAGTCAAGAATCCGAGAACACTAATAAGTATTAAGAACTACAGTGTCTTATCAGTTCAAGAAAATTGTTGTTAAAAAATCTAACTACAAACCATTCGATAATTTATAGAACCTTATATCTACATAAAATCACTACTAAGCCAATAATTTGTAAGTTTTTATGACATTTGTAATTTTCTCATCACGAACTTTAATAGCTAATTGTCAGTCGCCTATGTAGATGTAAGGGGTCCCAGGAACAACGTTCTATAGTTCGATACTCATTGATTTACTTCCAATCTGAAAATGATACACACACACCAATATAAATAAAAGCAGTTATTAATATCGAATAACTTCTTTAATTGTCATACTTATATCATAACTTATAACATTATAAACTTTCATTTAATAACTCATAACATAACATAAAATATTAACTTATAACATAATAACATAAAATCATAACTCATAACATATCAACTTTATTAGTAATAAAGTAATATTAAGTTGAAACGTAAAATAGCACATGAATATTTTTTTCTCCTTTTAAATCATTTTTCGTAATTTTCTGCCCTTAAGCTTTAGACGAAATCCCATCGTGGAGAATCCCATGTTACCGTTAATCGACTTATATACGGCCTATTATGGCCAAATTCTTCCAACGATACATGTTCCGCCGCTCCAACTAAAGTACATGATTTGGCCCTAATATGTATTTTATGAGGTATTTTTGTTAGTAATTTTTTTTTCTATTTACAATGTTTTGAGTATCATCAGAAAGGTTACTATGCATTGTATCGATATCAAGAAATACGCGACTACTTGATTGAAAATTAATTAATTATCAATGTGAACATTGCGGACAGCCTTCCTTGCCTTATAAACTCTATTTATTGACATGCATATATATATATATATATATATATATATATATATATATATATATATATATATATATATATATATATATATATATATATATATATATATAATATATATATATATATATATATATATATATATATATATATATATATATGTTCGAAAAATTATGAACTGGGCCCGTGAAGAAAAATATTAAAAAGCTAAGAAAGTTCACCCGTGCTCCACGTCGTGCTTTGCCATTCGTTCATCCGCCATCTAACGCGCCAGCAAGCGTCTCTCAAGATCGGTTTCTGGCCTTAAGCCTTTAACAGTTGGGCTCAAGCTGTACACCTGAAAAGCGGATGAAGGAATGACTAAAGCCATGACCATTTAAATTGGCCATGTCGAATGGAGGCTGCAATCACATGCAGTCACACCATCCTGCGGTAAACGGTCGCAGCAGTCAGACTGTGTGAAACCGTTCGTGACCCGTATAACCTTGGGGAAGTACCAGGTATGATCGAAAAATTGTGAACTGGGCCTTTGGAGAAATGTATTCAAAAGCTAACAAATTTCACCCGTGCTCCACGTCGTGCTTTGCCATTCCTTCATCCACCATCCAAAGCGCCAGCAAGCGTCTCAACCATTTAAACCATTTAAATGGTCATGGCTTTAGTCGTTCCTTCATCCGCTTTTTACGGTGTCCAGCTTGAGCCCAACTGATGAAGGCTTAAGGCCAGAAACCAGTCTTGGGAGACCCTTGCTGGTGCTTTGGATAGCGGATGAAGGAATGGCAAAGTACGACGTGGCGCACGGGTAAACTTTCTTAGCTTTTTATATATATATATATATATATATATATATATATATATATATATATATATATATATATATATATATATATATCTATATATATATATATATATATATCTATATATATATATATATATATATATATATATATATATATATATATATATATATATGTATATATATATATATATATGTAATCTAGTTCAAGGACCTACAAACGGTTTGATTTTTTTAATCATAATCATTTTTTGACCAGTTGATTCTTTTGTTTGCAGTTATAACAGGAGTTTAACAGTCACTACAAATATACGCGTACTACTACAAACATTTATATCATTTGTAGTTTATGGGTTAGGGTCGTTAATTCTGACAATTTCGTTATTTTCAATTTTATCCGATATTTATTTACATGAATAGAGTAGAAAAAAAATTCTTGTTACTATAATAAACTACAAACAATTTAGCACTAATTTCGTTCCTATTTTTCGTATTATTATCAATATTTACTGCCTTGAACAATATGTATTGTTTTTCCTGCATAATTAATGAGATAACAAAAAAATGAACTATACTACATTTATTACCATCGTTTGTAGGCAAAAATAAGTATCGAGTATTCTTTAATGCGGGTTCCAGCGTGATGGAGCTCTGAACCTACTCCCATCTGCTCTCTTTGTGGTGACCCCCAAACCGTCCGTCATGTCCTTTGCAGAATGCCGTGCCTCCCTTAACATTAGGACTCGTCTGAACCTCTCAAACTATCTGCAATCACTCTTTCGCTTAGATCCCTTGACTTGCTTCTCTCATATTTAAGAGGAATATCCATTATAGATTTGATATAGCCTATCACTCTTCCTACATTATCATCATTCTCCCTCTCCTTTCCTTTACTTTCAATCTTAATTGCTCCCCTCGATTTAATCTATTCTCACTGATATAAACAACATTTCTCAACACTAGCTCCATCACTTACATCTTCACTTTAAACACTATCAGCCTTTCTCATCAGAATACAATATAGTCGCTAAATGGGCACTGCTATCGATGCAATCTTCTTTAAATCTTACTTACTTACTGAAGTTCGATACAGTTGAACCCCCGAGAGATTACCCATGCGTCATCGAATGACGCCATGAATTTCCTATATCATAGACATTGTCTCAATATGCTCTTTTCCTTTACTGAACGAGAGAGAAGGAGACCAATACGTATGTCTTCGGGTAAGAGCAGTACCTTACGATAGTGGTACAGCGGATAGAAAGAGAAAGTAATCAATAATTAAAATGCGCTTATTCCTATACCATAAAAGTTCGTATGTTGAGTTTAGCGGTCCTGTCATTTGATTTGTTTTGTTATTATGTTTTAGTGAAATTTTGTGCTGTAAAGTCCAATTTTATTGTAAAATAAGTTCTTATAACTACTGTTATTGATTATTTTGTTATCGGTCAGTATTTGTATAGATTCGTAGTTTTATTTCCTTTATTAATTCTAACCTAAGCGAAGACATTTTATTACAAATGTTTAATAAAAACATAATTTAGATTGGTTAATTCTAAAAACATACTGAAAGATAAACAACCGTTTCAAAATAATAAAGGAAATATAGAAGTGCAAACTTTGAATTGATTTGATTAAACAATTTTGTGTCATTTCACATAATGTGGGGAAAAACACTGAAATCGCAAGTCCAACAATTTGTACTGAATGTTTATGAGTATTTTGAAATGAAAAAAAGGAATGGGAGACCATAAAATGGGGGACCAAGGAATGGATGGAGTTTTTTTCATCCATTCAAGAGGTAAAGAATAGTTAATTTGATCACGTTTTACTTATTTTGCATTACCACATTGTAATATATTTTTTAAAGAGTTGCAGCAGCATGAAAAATACCAAGAAAAACACTGAATTCTATTAAGAAAAGAAAAGAATATAATTCAGCTATTTGTTCTCCTGGAACAAGCGGACCTCGTGTGAGGACCAAAACAACAGACTTACCTGAAGCAAATAAAATTTCGAAATACCTTGTACAATATGTACAAAGAAAGTAAGCCATTTAAATATAATTAATACAGATTAAACTTTTTTGCTAGTTGTACCATATATGCCTTTTAATTTTTCACATTCGCAAACATTTTGGCGTTACAATTTATTAGAAAACTGTAAAATTTTGAGCTGATACCTATCTTATTCATATTTAGCACAAATATTTGGCCTATCCTGCTATTCCTGGTACATAATAAAAGATTTAGGTATTAGCAATAATTATTATTCGTTCGTTATTTTTTTTTCTTATTTCTTAGTACAGTTGTTTTATTTTATGACCTTTCAAGACAAACAAATAATATTTCAACTAACATAACGATCTTCAAGGTAATTTATGTTTTTCTTAATTTTCTTTTCAAAATATCCACGACAAAATACAAAAATGTAAACGCGAATACTCAGAACAACAATTTGTATGCTTAACAGTGTCGTTTAAGGTTTGTTTACCAAACTGAGACCAATCGTTGCTGCTTTTAAGATGCGTGAAGTTCGAAACAATCGTACCGATAAACTTGACCCGTTTCAGTTTGAGGTTTCAAGTTCGGTCTCAAACGATGACCTAACGTGATGAGAAATCGTTATTTTGAATTATTTTTAATAAGGAGATGCAAATATTTTGATGACTGGTGAAATTTAGTAGATTAATTTATGATTAGTTATTTTTAATGATAAAATAATATCGTATAACATTAAAGCAACTATATGAAAGACAATAATTCCATATATTAGACTGGATATATTGAATACTAGATATAATGAATACTGGATATACTGGATACCGGATAGACTGGGTACTGGATATACTGCAAACTGGATATACCGGTTATAAAGCATTTTCCAATAAGACTGCCAGAACTTTAAAATAGGGCACTATAAAAATTACAGGCGATAGTCCAGTAATTTTTATTTTATCTTGCAAAATAATATCGTTCAAATGTCTCCTTCGGCTTCGTCGGGTAGAATGCATTCTGGATACCGAATTTTCGATTACCCTTTCACATATATCGCGTAATATATTTTCAATGGCAGCATGAATGTTTTGTTTAAGGTCAACCATTGTTTAGGATTTATTTCTATAAACCAAAGATTTAATGTAACACCACAAAAAATATTCTAAAGGTGTGAGATCGCATGATTTTGATAGCCCGTTGACATAGCTATTTCGTCAAATAACGCATCCAAAGAAACTTTTCTTGCAATAAATCGTAGCCTGAGAAGATATGGGCGAGTCAAGCTGTCTTGTTGAAAGAAAGCTTTGTTTATATATAAAGAAGATATTCTGTTAGCAGATTCCTATAGCGTTCAGCAATAACAGTAACACCATTTCCATCATCGCCGATACGAATAATTTCTACGGCTGTCTACGTAGTGTATCGTTCCATGGTAAATTGATATAATGTACTGAATACAGAAATCTATGAGTGACATTTACATTTTAAACAGTGTTGCCGTCATTATGCTTCAAAGTTCTAACATTCTTACTGAAAAACTCACTCATCGGACATTCTTATACAAAGCACAAGCCACTAATATATCATTCAGCCATTGTCGATTCACTGCAAGATGAAGACCTCCCCAGCATGCTTCCAAATCGCGCTGTCCTAAGCTTTCCTCTGCCAAGTGTGTTTTAGGTCTTCTTCGTGGATGTTTACAATCAAACGGTATCTATCCCAGGTTCGCGTCGTCTAGATATATAACCCCCACACCTCAATTTCAATTCCGTCTGTTCTCTGATGTGCAACTCTTCCTGTCCCTCTTTATAACACCAAGCATAAACGTATTCCCTTGGGTACTCCCCGAAAGTTTTGAACTGATTGTGATGTGAGTGTCCATATTTCACTTCCTTATATCAAAACAGGCAGCACGCACTGACCAAAAACATTTCCCTTCAGACAAACTGGGAGTTTGTTCTTAAACACTGTATTGAGCCAAATGCCTGTCAGGCACACTTAACACCCCGTTCCACTTCCTGGGTGGTATCACCCTCCATTGAAATCCTTTGCTCAAGATATATGTAGTGGTCCAGAACCTCTAAATCGCTTCCTAAAATAGAAATTCTTCTGTTGGTAGCAAATTTGTTGAACATAACCTGACTCTTTTTCAGGTTTATTTTCAATCCAAATGGTTCTTCCGCCGTTTGCAGTTCTTGTATGTGTTTTTGTAGCTAATATTGGTCTTGTGAGAAGAAAATGATATAATCTGCGAATCTAAGATGGCTTAAGTATGCGCTATTGATTTTTATTCCCACGTGTTCCCAATCCAGATTACGGAATACCTAACTAACTATTCAAGACAGACTGAGAAATTAACAAAGCGATATTGAGTCACCTTGCCATATAGCCCGCTCTACTTTAACTTCAACATCATCCATGTGAACTGTAACTAGAGCTTCATCATACATGGATCCCAGTAATTTCACTTAGGCTCTGTCTATCCCTTGGTTAAGCAATGCATCCATTATGGCATGCTTTGATATTGAGTCAAATGCCTTTTCATAGTCAATAAAAGCCAAGCACAGTGGTATGGTGTATTCATTGTGCCTTTCTATGGCTTGTGGAACAACCTGGTTATGATCCATTATACTGAATCCTGCCTGCTCTCTTGGTTGTTCGTTATTCAGTGTTCTTAATATTCTTTTAGATATTATCCTGTATTAGTGGTAGTTTTATAAATCTTCCTATGCTCTTTCTTATGAGGAAGAAACACTTTAGTATTTTCCCATATTTTGGGTATTTTTTTATCTTCGAGGCATTTTGAATACAATTTTGTCAGTATTTTATGTGAAGTTCGACCACTAGCTTTTAACATTTCAACCGTTACATTGTCCTTTCCATTCTTCATCGCTTCTATAGCATTTGTTACTTCATCCAACAGGATATCGGGCATTTACTCTTCCGTGGGCATTGCTGTCTTTGACTGCTTCTGATTTTCATATAACTTTGAATAAAATCTTCTGATAACCTCTAACATTTCCATACGCTCCCTACACCTTGTGTTTAGCTTTGTTTATTCCCTTGTTTTTTGAACTAGCTGCATGTTGAACCGACGCGTTTCCTCTCGAATATATATATATATATATATATATATATATATATATATATATATATATATATATATATATATATATATATATATTCAGATTCAGAATTCAGAAGTGGATTCAGTACAATGGATCACATCCAGGTTGTACAGCAGGTCATAGAAAGGCACAACGAATACACCATGCAACTGTGCTTGGCTTTTATCGACTACGAAAAAGCATTTGATTCCATCTCAAAGCATGCGATAATGGATGCACTGCTTAGTCAAGGTGTAGAGAGAGCCTATGTAAACCTATTAGAATCGATATATGATGGAGCTACAGCCACAATTCACCTTGATGATCTTGAAGTGGGAATTAATATAGAACGAGGTGTACGGCAGGGTGACGCAATATCGCCTATTCTTTTCTCGGCTGGCCTTGAAGAAGTATTCCGTAAACTGGATTGGGAACAGGATGGGGTAAAGATCAATGGTGCAAACTTAAACCATCTTAGATTTGCAGATGATATTATTTTCATTTTACAAGACCCAGAGGAGCTGCAAAGACGCATACAAGAACTGCAAAGGGCTGGCGAACCATTTGGCTTAAAAATAAACCTGAAAAAGAGTCAGGTTATGTTCAATAACTTCGCTCAGGACAGAAGAATTTTAGTTTTAGGAAGGGATTTAGAGATTGTGGACAGCTTTGTATATCTTGGGCAGAGGATTTCCATGGAGGGGAATACCGCCCGGGAGGTGGAACGGCGTGTTAAATGTGGCTGGCAGGCGTTTGGTAGGCTCAACATAGTGTTTAAGAGCAGACTCCCACTTTGCCTGAAAAGAAAAGTATTCGATCAGTGCGTTCTACCCGTTATGACATACGGAAGTGAAACTTGGACACTCACATCGCAATCAATTCAAAAACTTCGGGTGGCACAGAGGGGAATGGAAAGTAGTATGCTTGGCATTACAAGACGAGACAGAAAGTCCTGCGCATGGATCAGGGAACAAACAAAAGTCTGTGACATCATTGGAAGAGTAAAACAGTTGAAATGGAGATGGGCAGGCCATATAGCGAGGCGATGGGACGACAGATGGACCAAGGCAATCCTGGAGTGGATACCGCTTGATCGCAAACGTCCGCGAAGAAGACCGAAAGCACGATGGACTGAGGACATCGTTAAGTATATTGGACCCGAGTGGCAGAGGAAAGCCCAGGACCGTGAAGGTTGGAAGCATGCTGAAGAGGCCTTCATCCTGCAGTGGATCGATACGGGCTGATGATGATGATGATGATGATGATGATATATATATATATATATATATATATATATATATATATATATATATATATATATATATATATATATATATATATATATATATATATATATATATATGGCGAAGACGCAGATTGTTGTGCGTTCCACATGAGATTGTGGAACCCAACGGGTGTATAATTCCTGACCACTGTTGTCTCATTGGACGCAGTCCAAAGAAGTTAAAAACTCAATTTATAAGCCATCCGACAAGAAACCGGCGAAAATATGGGTTGTTTGATTGTGGCGAGGAACTCCCTATTCATGGCGAGAGAGCATATGTCGGATCCTGACGAGTCTTACCGCCAACAGACGAAACATGTACCCTCCAATGTAAGAGATGGGTGGGGCTTCATCCCGATCAAGCAACTAACCATTGCTCATTATGGCGGAGACGAGCACATGAAATTGTGGAACGCAACCGTCGGGGGTGTATAACTCCTGATTACTGTTGCCTCGTTGGACGCAGTCCAAAGAAGTCAAAAAACTCAATTTATAAGCCATCCGATGAGAAATCAGCGAAAATATGGGTTATTTGATTATGGAGGGGGACTCCCTATTCTTGGCGAGAGAGCATATGTCGGTACCCTGATGAGTCTTACCACCAACAGACGAAACATGTGCCCTCCAATGTAAGGGATGGGTGGGGCTTCCTATTTCCGTCTCTGCCCCATATAGACATTCTGGCTGAATAACTGTGTTGTAATGTCTCAGTATTGTGTTTTTAGATATTCATTTTTTGTTGTAAATATTTTATGTAAGTCTCAATGCCGTTTCCATTTTTTGACATCTACCCTTATTGGCTTCTTTTTCCAACCCATTTTCCATTATTATTTCACCCCAATATTTGAATTGAGAGACTCGTCTGATGTTACCATATTTTGTTTTAGAAATGGCGTTCTTATAAATAAATATATATATATATATATATATATATATATATATATATATATATATATATATATATATATATATATATATATATGTATATATATATTCGGTACTTGCAAAAATTCGGTACTTGCATTCAATAAAATTTACGACTCCCAAAGGTGAGTAGAAAAAAATTCGGCTCGTGAAATGTCGTAAACACCTGCCCTTTTTTCCGTTCGACTTGTCGTCAGGGGACACCGAACAAATTTATCATCGAAAACATTCAATGCTTAAAAACAGCAGTCGATATAAACGACTGACCTAGTAAATGGCAAATGCACAAAAATACAACGGCTCAAAAGTTTTGAAAAAACTTAACAATTTACACTATGTCAAATTGCCCGGATATTACTTACGATTTTTACTTATAGATGCCTTTAGTTCATTGTATTGTTAGGAAACTTTTAATGTTCATTTCAATGAACATTTGATTGAACATTTCAATCAATTTCAATGAGTACTTAGGAAAAACTGAGTTATTTGGTTGTGATTTTAAAATTTTGTTAAGCATTAAAAATGATCCAAAATTTGGAATGCTTTATAATAGGTGTTTCGTTTAATAATGTCGATTTTGCTAAGATATAGCGTTACTAACACATTTGTTGGTATAGACCAGCGGTCTCCAAACTAAGGCCCGCGGACCAAATCCGGTCCGCCAGTGTCATCAATCCGGCGAATTTAGAAAGCGTATGCTCGTTTAGGGCGCGTACTCGGCGACTAGTAGAAATTGTAAATAATAGCTGGAAAATTACAACGGTTTATGGCTCTTGGAACTTACTGGAGTAATCTGTATGGCTCTAAGGCTGAAAAGTTTGGAGACCCGTGGTATAGACTAATGATATCTATGGCATTTTGGAGAGTAAATTAACGCCATTAAAAACCACTTCGTTATTAATTGTTATTGTGCAAAAAAACATAGTTTTTCATTGCTTTGAATATGTCGAATTATAATCCAGAAAAAGAAATTTCACGCAGAAGTTTAATAAACGTGTTTCATTTGAATAAAACGGCTGCTAAAAGCTATCGGCTGCTATCAATTGTTGGTTTAATCCCATGGTAAACATGCTCTAATCTAAAAAAACTTATGAGCGATGGTTTAAACGTTTTAAAAGCGGTGATCTTGATATAAAAGACAACGACACCCGAAAAAGTTTGAAGAAGCAGATTTGCAAGCATTATTAATATGAAAATTCAGCTCATACGTTGAGCAACAATTGGCAGACGCATTGAATGTTGCCCACTTCACCATTTCCGAACGTCTACACGCATTGGGAAAGATCCTGAAGGAAGGAAAATGGGTTCCATATATAATGAAGGAAAGAGACAACGGAAGGCGAAAAAATCACTTGTGAAATTTTGATTGTTACACAGAAAAGTAAAGGTTCTTTGCATCGAGTTGTGGCAGATGATGAAAACTAGATCTATTTTGACAACGCAAAACGCAAAAAATCATGGGTAGACTCAGGCCAGCGTTCAATATCACAATCAGTGCGCAATATACATGGAAAGAAAACTTTGCTGTGTATTTGATGGAATAGTAGGGAAGCTTTGTATTACGAATTGCTCAAACCCAGTGAAATGATTACTGTCGATCGATACCGACAAAAATTGATAAAATTGAACCGGACATTGAAGGAAAAAAGACCAGAATACGCCCAAAGACACGGTAAAGTAATTTTTGGACCTGACAATGCTCGGTCCCATGTTGCAAAATGTGTAAAAAACTATTTGGAAAACGTTAAATGGGACGTCCTACCCCATCCGCCATATTTACCGAACTTAGCCCCTTCGAACTACCACTTATTTCGATTGACGCAGTACAGACTTTCAACATAACACTTTGATGAATACTTGACCTCAAAAATCCAAAAGTTCTTTAGGTGCGGTATCCATTACTTGACAGAAAAATGGAAAAGTCAAATACCTAACGATAGCCAATATTTTGATTATTAAGGTAATTTATTTTATATAATATATAAAATAAATCAAAATCGAAAGAAAGTATCGAAATATATGCAAACATTTTGCGAATAATTCGATATTATTAACCGAAATACTTAATATTTTGTTTTTTTTATTTCCGAAAAGGCGAAAATGTTCACAGACGTAAAATAAAATATATATTGTGTACGGTAAGGGTGCCGCTGATGATTCCATGTGCAGTAATGCAACGAAATATTTGCGCTAATCGAAAGTGATCGATACAGAACAACTTGGGAGATCGGGGAAATTCTTGGAATCAACCAGTCAACAATGTTAAGACGATTATATCAACTTGGAATGATTAGCAATGTTAATATATGAATTTCGCATGATATAACGAAGAAAAATGTGATAGACTGAATTTCTGCTTGAAATTCTTTATCGAAGCGTAACAAAATTGAGCCGTTTTTAACGCGGATGGTTACAGATGATGAAAAATGAATTGTGTATAATAATGTTAAGCGTAAGATATCATGATGTAATCATACCCCGGTACAACCAGCACAAGAGCCCGTTTACATCCGAAGAAAAGAAGGTCAAGCGATGCATTTGGTGGAACTGGAAAGGTGATTCAATCAATCAAAAGATGTCCTGGCGATGCTAACATAGTTAACGAAACACGCGTCGTGGAATTAAAAACAAGTGATTTAGTGTTTTTTCCTAAATTTCTCTGAGTTTAATATTTCACACCTAAGCTTCCAATACAATCACTGATGAATCATCTTCATTGGATATAATATTATATCCAGAATACAAAATTTATACAGAAAACTGTTCCTGCGGGAAGTAAACTTTAGAAACCTCATCTACACATTTGGTTATGTGTTTTTCCATATGTTTCAATTGTTTAAGGAAGAGCTTTTAACAGCTTATTATTTAAGAGCCAGAAGCCATTTCTCAAGTCTACAACTTCTCTCCGAAACTCAACCCATACTTTTTCACTTATTCTCTCATCACTGTCAATTTTATCTTCCCTCGATGTTTTATTAATTTTTGAAGTGAAAACTTCTTTAGTCGCGTTGAGCGATTTTGTGTAGGGGCAAAACTTATGGGTTCGCGTCACCGACATACTAGTGATGTGTTGCGCCAGACTGGCACCGCCAATTGTGTTTTAAATTAAATTGTGTTTTAGATAATCATTATTTTAATTGTTTAATAGTAGAATCACTGTGCAGTACAAGAGTGACATACTTAATATGCTAATATTTTTATTATTTATTATTATTATTATTTATTATTATTATTATTTATTGAAAACAAAGCACTTATTTCCGAATATTTCCAATATTGATACCATAATTAATTTAAATATTCCAAATTTCAAATTTTCAAATTAAAAAAAAAAAAGTTACAGTTTTTCCAAAGTTTCAAGTTTTCACTTCTGTCGGCAGTCCCCATGACTGCCTACCTTTTTTTTCTAAAATCTCATCTTTCTCCTTCGTCTATGCTCTGTACTTTTCCATCGTTATTGGGCAGGTCTTTTAATTATTTCTGCGTTGTTTTATTTTTTTTTTGGTTTGATGTTTTATTTCTTATATATGTTTTTAAATGAAAATTTTATTTTCTATTTGTTTTCAAACCAGCTTTACTCCAATAATGTTCAGTATATACATATATACATACATATATTTATATGTATATATGTATATATACATACATATATTTATATGTATGTATGTATATATATATATATATATATATATATATATATATATATATATATATATATATATATATATATATATATATATATATTAACAATTACTACAATTAATCAGAAGCTGCCTGAATGAACAAAGAGACAGGACATTGCGTTCCATCGAAACAGGACCACAAAGTGTTTTTGGTCACCGGATACAAACTTTTACAACTTGATTTGAAAACTTGAAAAATTATGTAAATCAGTTCATTATTCCCAAGACCTGAGAACTTTCATGAGCGTGGGATTCTGCAGTTTGTGGAGAGATGAAGAACAATCATTAAACAAAACAGAAAATGTAGTTTTTAGTAAATAAAAATTTTCTTCAATTTTTCTCAAAAAAAAGTCAACCATTCATACCATTCGAATAAGCCTTGAAGATTAAAGAAAGTAAAATTATACATGTTCTAGGTGCGAAAGCACTAACAACTATGGTAAGCAAATAAAATGTTGATTTAGAAGATTGTATATTCATGAACTTGATTTCTACCAATCAGGAGAACAAGTGGGGTTTCGTAATGGGTATGGAATGAACGATCATCTACAAAGCCTAAAAACAGTAACAGAGAAATCCTTATAATAGACATTTGGCTCTTACCTTCGTTGATTTTCACAAAGCCTTTGGTACTATTGATCCCCCCTCCCACACTAAATACCCAAGAAGAATCCAGAATAGATTACAGATATTTCAATATTATTAAAAATATCTATCACAATACCATAAATACAGTACAACTGTGGACATGAGCAGATAAATTTGAGTAATAAAGGGAACAAACAAGAAGAAGACAGATTGTCACCAAAATGTTTAACAAGAATTCTACAGCAAACATTTAAAATAATGAATTAGATGGAAAAAAGTCATCAATATCGATGGAGAAATGATAAAGAGCAAAAAACAACGTCTAGAAGTCTACGCCCAACAAGGGATTGAAGATGACTATGATAATGTTAATCATCAAGAATCAAAGGTTTACAGTAAAAATATATTTTGTCCATAATGACAAACACATCATAAACAACGCATGTTGAAAATATTTATTTCCAACGTCCAAGCAAAATATTTCCATCTTCGTTGGGGAGAATATTCTCAAATTCTTGTTCAGTTCTCGTATACATGAAATAACTTTAACTTTGATAAGTAAATAAACATTCCATCATAGCGCAAATAAACTCTTCAAACATAGTTAATAGGAACAAGGTGATTCGCATTCCTGATACTTAATCTTTAATTTCTATCTTTTGAAATAAACCGCTGGATAAAAGTTTTTTCTGTGTATAATTTATCTATTTTTATTCCCAGACGTTGGGATCCTAAAACTCCTTAAAATTTGATCCTAATAAATAACTTGTACTGAGTAATGTTCTTGTACTGAGTACTTTTCACAATTTTTTTTTTCTAATTTTCAAGTACAAATGTTATTGTCCATAGTCGACGTCTTCAGTTGATCATTTTAAAGGTACTTTAAATTAAATTCGGATCGTCTTTGAATCCAGCAGAATAATGTTACAATTTCTACAGGCCTTTGGAAACAGTGAGGACTTATATTTGACTCACACAACCGTTCATCAGATATTGTCCAAAGAGTTGGGGATGAAGAATATCTGTTGAATAATATAAATTCCTAGTGAAGACGAAGTAGATATTGGCCTACTTCCCCGCCAAAGGGGAAGGCAACAGTGTTGTCAGATCGAAACGTACGCCACCAGTCTCATTACTTTATTTGCATACCTTGTATGTATGTTAAATTGTAAAAAACATTTCTATTCATCTAAAATAAAAAAAAAATGTTCTATTATTTTGTTTCCTTTTAATGTATTTTTAATACAATTTACGAATTTGAAAGGTCGTCACATGCGTTATTATCAAGTTTTTTTTTATTATTTTACTTCTTCCTTCAATCAATAAACCCAATGTTTCCCTTGATTTATGCGCCATCGAGCAACTGGTGATAGTAGAGATCAAAGTACGCGGATTTAGTCAATAAATGTGTTAGCGAATGTTAATCAATAAAAAGATACAGGGTGTTGAAAGTGAAACTAATTTTTCGAAAAATTGAGATCATTTAAAAACTGTTGAAGATATCAGGTTCAAAATCGGTGTAGTTGGGTTTTCAAAGGCAACAAATTTCAAAGGCACCCTTGGTCAATATCGATATCTCACGCCATTTACGAGATATTCGTGTGCGAATATTCCATTGCACATCCTGTCAATGACTGAAAAATATGTATTTTACAAAGTGTGCCTTGAATGTTGTGTACAAATTATTACGTCTCGATGACAACTGTTATTGTTTACTATATCTCCTATTAAACGTAAGTAGAAGCAAGTTTCTCCAATCTTGAATTGATTTAAGGAATGTGATTTAAGGAATATGCTCTATGTTTATACACAAGTAAATTACAATAGTTGCGCCGCTGTAAGAAGGTATGAAGAGCTCTACCCAACCAAAATTATCCCAGATCGACAAATTTTTCAAAGAATTTTCAATGAGTTAGGCGAAACAGGTTCGTTTTATTACAACAATCCTGGTGGACAAGAAGAGGACATTTTGGTAAGTATCGCGGAAAATCGAAAAGAAAAATTGTTTCCCTACCATTTTTCACCTGTTCAAAATTTATTGCCACAAGATTTGCCGGCTACATCAGAATTTTGTCAAAATCTACTACATAAAAAAAAGAAGACCCCATGTTCCTGAAAAAGATATTGTTTACTGACAAGGCAACTTTTAGCAGAAGCGGAATTTTCATAGCGAAATAATCATTATTACGCCCTGGAAAATCCACACCTACCAAGAAAGCGACATTCTCATTTGAATTTCCGCAAAGACTGAATGGAGATCAACATGTGCAGATTTTAGAAAATGATTTATTAGACCTTTTAGACGCTATACCTCTAAACTTAAGACAAAACATGTGGTTCAAGCAAGATGGGGCGCCACCGCATTTTACAGTTGCAGTCCGAAATAATTTGAATCAACGTTTTCATTGGCCACTTCGTAGCCCAGACATTAAGCCGTTAGACTTTTATTTGTGGGGGCATATGAAGTCTTTAGTTTACCATGATGAAATCAATGCACGACACGACCTTTTACCAAAAAATTCAACAAGTGACCAATGTTGTTAGAAATGAAGGAAATATCTTCTCAAATAATGTCTGAATGATTGTGGCGTGTTCATATATTTTTTTCCTTTATTTGGGTTTTTCATATATTTTTGTTTTGAGTTTTAAATAGTGGCGAAAAACCCAAATAAAGGAAAAAAATATGTAAGGCGTCACTTAACAAAGAGCCTGCGAAAGTGTATTGAGGTAAACGGTGGACACTTTCAACACCTATTAAAGTAAATTTCCAAAAATTGTTGGTTTAAGTAAACTCCGTTGAATTTTTGACATCTTAGAAATCTAGGAATATCTCGCAAACTGCTTGAGATATCGATATTGACCAAGAGTACTTTTTTTACGTGGCAATTATGACTTTCCTATTTAGAAGTCAAATATATTCCCAGCTTTATAGGATATAAAAATATGAACGAGTTAATTCCTCAGAAAATAGGTAACAAGTGCCCTCCAGGATCTAGGCTCAAACTAGTACCAAATTCGGATTTGTTACCTTTGAAAACACAACTACGCCGATATTGAACCTGATACCTTCAACCGTTTTAAATTATCTCAATTTTTCGAAAATTTAGTTTCACATTCAACACCCTGTATCTTTTTAATAACTAACATTTGCCAACACATTTATTGACTAAATACTCTAACTTTGATCTCTACTATCACCAGTTGCTCTATGGCGGATAAGTTATGTTATAAGTTAACACCCTGTATAAAGAGTTTTCCAGTAAGAGTGTCAGAACATTGATAGCGGCACTAAAATGTAAATATCGCTCATAGACTGCGGCATTCAATACATTGTGTCAATGTATTTCATCTGCTTCGAACATTCGCGAATTAAGCTCTAGAGAAGTTGAAAGGCGACCGCCCACTGGGAAAAAAACTAATATTTTATTTATGAGTTTATGCACATAACTACAGGATAGATCCTGTAGTTATGTGCATAGAGGCCTAGAGGCCGATGCAAATCGTCAGGGGATTTACCTCTGTATAGAAGTTATCTCTTAAAACAACGTAAGGAGTTTGCACGAAATAATTTAAATAGAGATCATCAGAAAATTTTCTTTTTTCCGACGAAACTAAAATGAATTTATTTGCTAACGATGGAAGAGTACGTGTTCGGCGTCGAGTGAATGAACATTTGAATCCAAAAAATACTTTTGATTACGTCAAACGTGCTGATGGCAATATTAAAATTTGAGGTTTATTTTTACATGCTGGAGTTGGCCCAATAGATTGGATAAAACAAAGCATACCAAAGAATTTTATTTAAACATCTTACAGAATATTATGTTCCCTTATGATAAAGAACATATGCCATTACGGTGGAATTTTCAGCACGACAATGATCCCAAACACACCGCCAAAAGTGTGAAAACTTGGTTGGATACCCAAAATAGTAGTTGTTTACCTTAGCCATCTCACCGGACATGAATATTATAGAAAATCCGTGGAAAATTTTAAAGACGCGTGTAACTTTAAGGAAAACATCAAATACGAAAAAAAATATGTGAGACTGTTCAAAAAACTTGGTATTTTATTCCGGTTGAAATTTGCTGCAATCTTGTAGAATCCATGCCTAAATGATGTGCCACAGTTTTGAAAAATAAAGGCTATCCAACAAAATACTGACTAATAAGTTGATTTTGGCTAGTTTATCCTTGTTATACTACTTTTCTCATTTTTTGTGCGTGCTATTTCTAAACACTCTTTTTTTTGTGACCAAGCTCTTATTTATTAAAAGTTACGTATTTTTTGAAATTTAGATTACATTATTTTTTTGTTTATATTTATTTGCTGTCAGTCGATTACTTCATTTGGTGTATAGACACGGTGTTATTAAAGTTGATTAACACCCTGTATAAAGTGTTCTGTTCTAGTTTATTTGTAGATACAAAATAATAATCTTATCGATTTCTAAACATTAGTTTTATTTTATATATATATATATATATATATATATATATATATATATATATATATATATATATATATATATATATATATATATATATATATATATATATATATATATATATATATATATATATATATATATATATATATATTATATATTATATATATATATATATATATATATATATATATATATATATATATATATATATATATATATATATATATATATATATATATATATGTAAGGATGGATCGCGGCCGTATCTTGAAAACTATTTATCCCACAGCTTTGGGGAAAAAAAATTGTACTAAAAATGATCATGAGAAATTCACCAAAAATTATTTTAAGCTTCTAAAACGACCGCCAGAGGGCGTAACGAGCTAAACATTTTTAAAAATCTTTTTTTTTTGTGTATTTTCAAGTGTTAACCGAGTAAGAAAAATTCTCAGTTATAATTAGCAAACTGTCTCCTACAACTTTGTTTTATGACATTTTGTCGTAACTTCGCGAATAAAGAAGAAGAAACTTCTTGGATGCTTCGTTTCCAAATCGTTGGATAGGACGGGGTAGTTTATTTTCGTGGCCGGCGCGCTCACCGGATTTGACAGCCTCGATTTTTACTTGTGGGGAAGACTAAAAGACCTTGTTTTTCAAACTCGTCCTACCACACGAGAAAACATGATTGAAAGAATTCAAAATTCAATAACCAGCATTTCAAGAAATGAAGTGGATGTGATGTGGAAATTGAAGCTGCCGTTTTTAGTACTCGTCGAAAAATAATACATCTTTGCATTTCTGGATGGATGGAAGGCATTTTGAACATTTAGAAAGGCGTTAAAGTTCAGATTCCGTTAATTATTAGACTGTTGTGTTGTTAATTTTATTTGACTGTTGTTATTATTATTATCTTCGTTGTTGGCCCGTTGGCCTTTAAACACGCCCCAAATTAATATGGCACGAAGAATTTGGATCAGTCCTAAGCCTGGGTAAAGTGTGAAGGAAGGCAAACATTAGGTTAATATTTTTTTAACTTAATGCAGGTAGTAGTGAAATAATAACTGATTTTTTCAGAAAAATCGAAATATCTCTTGACTTGTCAGAGATATCGATTTCGGGTTTTCACTGGACGATTCCTCTTTAAATTACCTTTCTAAATAGTAAACGCCACCTCGCGGTTTCATTTATAAACTAAATAATTTATCTCCCAGATTATCTGATTGTCCCAGCAATTGCCTTTTAAATGAATCCAAATTGAGGAAAATCGGTTTTAGGCAAACGGACATTAGACGACTTTTTATCTAAATAGGTAAAACTCCCCCCACTTCTTTATTCGCGAAGTTAGGACAAAATGTCATAAAACAAAGTTGTAGGAGACAGTTTGCTAATTATAACTGAGAATTTTTCTTACTCGGTTAACACTTGAAAATACACAAAAAAAATGATTTTTTAAAAATGTTTAGCTCGTCACGCCCCTCTTGCGGTCGTGTTAGAAGCTTAAAAATATTTTTGGTGAATTTCTCATGATCATTTTTAGTACAATTTTTTTTCCCCAAAGCTGTGGGATAAATAGTTTTCAAGATACGGCCGCGATTCATCCTTAATGGGATGGATCCACCATCTTAATCCACCTGGTATATATATATATATATATATATATATATATATATATATATATATATATATATATATATGTCCATGTAATTTATTATATAGTCTTAAACACAAATAAAACTGACAGTTTCAAGCTTAATCAAAATTCATTGTTTTTTTTTTCTTTTTGCATCAG
>JARFXV010002572.1:0-33718 GCA_031761425.1 Cosmopolites sordidus | reverse complement strand
ATATATATATATATATATATATATATATATATATATATATATATATATATTATATATATATATATATATATATATATATATATATATATATATATATATATATATATATATATATATATATTAAAAAGATTAATAAAGAAATATTGATTATCATCTGATTTATGATTATTTATCCTTAACTGACCGGTAATACCCATTCTTACCCTAAATAGTTCCATTATTTTTCCGACATGCTATCTAGTTTATTTAGTGTAGAATTCGATTGAATCATCCCCAGATGGTGCTAAAATGGTTAATGAAACGCACATCGAAAAGCTTAAAAAGTGATTTGTTGTTTAGTGTTAAATATATTCAAATTTAGTATTATATCACATCAAAAATTGAGTATCAGTAATCTTAAAAAGTTTCTTACCTATCCCGTCAGGATTGGAGGCAGGTGGTATTTCAGGTTTCCGTGGGGTTGTAGCACTTTTCCTGTTGATTGGTGTACGTGATTTTCTACTAACGTTTTGTTGAAAACCCCGATACCGTAATTGCGTTGATGATGACGAGGGTACTTGGGAAGGAGGATGCACAGGTTTTTGTGGTGAAGTTAGTGGAACCTGAAACATTACTTATTTTAAAAAAATCTTTGTACTTTGCTTGATAACATACCTGTGTAACTGCGGCAGGCTGTCCTGGGGGAGTTTTACTGCTATTTAACCCAGGACTACTGACAACTGGATTCTGTGGAGTAGTGCTCATAGCTTGGCTTCTTCTCATTTGATTTGGGCTTTCATTACTACCAGGCTCCAAGTGTACTTGTAAACCCACCGACCTGGTGATCTTCAAAGGTGCCAATTTTTTCTTGCTTATGTAGTGAAACTTCAGGTCATTTATAAGCTTCCTATTAACTATTTCTAAGTCTTCCGATTGTTTCATCAGTTGTTGAAGATCCTTACGCATGCCCTCAAAGACTTTTTGCTGTTTCTTCATCGTCTGATGCAGTTCGCCTTCCGTGCTTTTGAACATTAAACATTCGCAGATATTCGACGAGAGAATATCTGGAGAATGGGGAGTTTCGTTTTGGGTGTCTGCGTTTGGTGTATCGACGATTAATTTTGCTTTTTTGGCGTTTACTTCAATTCGAATATCGCTGAAGGACAGAGATCGTTTACCAACATCTACTTTAGTAATATCTAGAAAAAAACCCAAACAATTTATTCACCATTCACCTATCAAAGTAATATTGTTTTTGAATATACATTCTGTGCAAAAAGTAGTCGAAATTTCCCATTTGCAAAGCCCACGTAAAATACCCTAATTTTCTTTTCTGCTGTAAGATCGCAGCACTGTGCTTAGTTACGATGTCCAATTTCAGCGCAATAGGTCAACTAGTTTAAATAAGCTGGTTTTGATAGTCCTCATCAAATGTGTGTTGCGATTAAAGTGTGAATACAAATAAACTCAAAGAGATTAACAACTAAACACCGAATCGCTATTTTTAAAGTTCTCGACGTACGTTTAGCTAACTATGTTAGCATCATCAGGAGATGATTTAATCTAATTCTAAAAGTAAACTATGTTTAATTTATATGAGAACCCTAATATCTAATCTACTACCTAGGAAGCGTACTACCTATCTAATGAAGTGTGTAAAAAAAGGATACAAGAAAAAAGGGGGAAAAAAGAACAATGAAAGAAAACAATGAACCGTGAAGTTTACTCCCGGTTCATGATTTTTTTTGCATTTTTCTATTTGAATGCTTTCATATGCATCCTGTTCTATGATAAACTCAACAAAATTCATAGAAAAAGTAAAAAACACACATCTACAGGAAGGTGAGGTTTAGGAGTAAATTTGAAACCGAGTTATTAAACTTAATTAGAGGAGTATCCGAAATGAACCGTTATAAAAGAACATCGTAGATAAATTAATTAGAAAATATTTAGAAAAATGTTGAAAGAATCTTCGACTTTTCAAAAAGATCAGAACAAAAATAAATTCATCGTAATATCGTTTGATGTCACGATGGTTACATCACAATTAACACGAGGTTAGCAAAACATATGTTTTAGTTAGTTAACATATGGTTAGCAAAACATATGTTTTAGTTAGTTAAAACATGGTTGGCGAAACGTGAGTCGAGAACTTTAAAAAAAGTGATTCGGGTTTAGTGGTAAATCTTTTTAAGTTTAGTGTTTCACACCGAAGGTTCCAATACAAGAATTGATATATAAATACAAATATTGAGCAAAATTTGCCTTAAATGTCCTGTGTCAATGAAATCAATGAAGTCAACTGGCAGATGAATGGCATAGTGTTCAAAGAGGGTCAAGAAGTGGTAGTTGATATGCCTCGTTCTGGTCGACCTTCACCATCCACTAACGACGAAAACATCATCAAAATCAAGAAACCGCTGCGCGAAAATCGCCCCATGAGTCTTACAGAGTTGGTTCAAGAGCTGAACATATCTTTTAAGTCCGCTCACAACATTAGGACTGATATTATGGGCGTGAAACGCGTTGCCGCATGACTGGTTCCAAAAGAGTTCAATTCTGTCCAAAGAGCGCATACAAAGCAGCTCGCTGAAGACAGGTTTTCCCGAGCTTCAGAGGACCTCACCTTCATGAAATTCATCTAACGGGCGATGAGACATGGGCATGGACATGAACATGGGTTTACGAGTACAACATGCAAACAAACCAATAGCCTTCGGAATGGCGCCTCGAAAACGAGCCGAAACCCAAAAATCAAGGTTATGCTACCAGTTTTCTTTGATTACTGTTATGTGATGCACTCCGAATTTCTTCTATAGGGACAAAAGGTGAACAAGGAATACTATGTAAGTATTCCGAAACGGCCAGGTTTGTGAAAAGACATTTTCCTCCAAACTCAAGGAACGTCATCGACCAAACGCCGTACCCGCCTGATATAACCCCACGTGACTTTGTTCGATGAGAATGGTCAACTATTGATGGTTGTCTGTAGTGATTATTTCCCCAAGTTAAAAGAACTACTAACACTAGACCTTTCCAACTAGACCAGATTCAGTATAAAATCTCTTTGATGTGGAAATTGGACTTAGGCGTCAATGGCGAAGGTTGACTAGGCTCAAGTCATGGTTTCTTGTGTGTCTCTGTATGTCCTATATCGGCAGCAATGGTATCACATTCATATTCCTTTTTAATATTAAATGTTTTTAATATCTCTAGAATATCACGTTTTTATATGTATTTTCGAAGTATAAATCGTTTTTTAACATATAGTTCTGAATTTCCAATTTAGTGTTATTTGCATTAGGAACTTTATTTTTTTGGCGGTCATGATAACTAGCATTGTCCATTAGAACTACGCTTTCCTTAGGCACATTGGGGAAAAGGCTATTTATAAACCACTCTCCAAAAAGTTCTCCTGTGCTGTCGTTATGGTAGTCCAAAGATGAATGTATAATATTTTTGGAGGACAACCGTATACAATTTGGAACCCATCCATCCCCGGAACCAACATGTAAAGTTGTAATTATTTTTCCCTTGTTTGCTGGAGCTTTGGTTTGGCATTTTCTTGATGTATCTACCCATCCTTTTGCTGGCGTCTCATGTGTATCGAACCATGTTTCACCAAGGTAGATAATGGGACGATTTTCTAACCTGCATTTTTTTATAGAGTTTAAGCAATTAAACCGCAATCGTTGTGATTCAATAAAGAAACATACACATTTTTAACAATTTGCTTAGCATCGATAGGACGATAAATGTTTTTTTTTTGTTAAATTTGCACTACCGGAGGCACAATGATCATTATCTTGCCAAGAACGCCACATTTTTAGCACATTTGGAATAATAAAAATACGATCGAAATTATAGAACTGCACTGTTTAAGAAAAGAATGCGAACTAAACTAAAATATTTCGAAAGTACTAAACCAGATATAAAATCAATTTTATCTTTTTACCTGATATTTTATTAGCCCCGGCCAATAAATGTTTATGTTTTTTTTGCAACTTTGACGGGTTTCGTTACGTAGGGGTTGTTAACAATTTATTGCAGCCATTCGGTCAAAGATATATCTTGAACCGCACTATAATCGCATATATTTAACAAGCTTGGAACAGGGAAAGTTACGTATATTCGAAAGAAAGATTGCAAGAGACCAAAGACCAGATATTAACAGAAGAAGGAAGGGATATATATATATATATATATATATATATATATATATATATATATATATATATATATATATATATATATATATATATATATATATATATATTTATATATATTTATTTATAGTTTCATAAAACGTATCTCTTACTTTAAAGCCTTGTGAGAACGTTTAATTTGGTAACTTCTTAAATAAAATGTTTTTAAAAAATTCTGTCATCTATTTCGCGTAAAAACAATTGTCAACAATTTAAAACCACAAAATAATGGGAAAATAGATAAATAGAAGTAAAACATTACCTGGACTAGTTTCAGCTTCTCCAGGGATACCAGATAAGAGTATTTGAGATGACGGTTTACTAGATGTACCACTATCCTTGATCGTCGCACTAACAGAACCAGTCCCGTTAAATCTAATCACGTTATAGTCGACTTCTAATTTTTTTCCTGAAGTCGACTCTTTATTTGACGATTCGTCAACTGCGCTTGTGCTCCCATTCCTCTCTTCTTCCTCACTGGTCTTTTTGTCATGTTTCATGGCATCGTCTTCTACATCCTGTCGTTTTTCACGTAATTGCATTTCACTTGGTTTGCTTTCGGAATCTTCTGCATTACTACTGTCCTGGTTTTTCAATTCCATAACACTATTAGAATCATTTTCGGTCATGTGCGCATCACCATCTTCATCCATGTCATCGAAACCAAACTGATAATTATCCGAACTGTCGACCTCGTATACATCAGCATCTTCCTCGATCGGTTCAGCTTTGGCGCAAGCATAGACTTCTTCACAAATCACCGATTTATCCAAATCCAACAAATCAACATCATATTCCGGTTCTAGCATTTTTTCTGGTGTCTTTCTGTCTGACTTTTTGCCATTTAACTTAACTTTTAAATCATTGGTGTTATTTTGTTTATGGTCTTCAGTTTTGTTCTCGAGCGTTATTTCTACACATTCCAGACTTTTGTCTATTACCAGCACATCGCCAGCGTCATCATCTGTTTCAGATTGGTTACTTTTATCGAGTGTATTAATATATGGTACAGTCCCTTCAGTTTCATAAACACTTCTATATTCTCCGTTCCTGCTTGCTTCATATTCCAAATCAAAAGTCAGTTCAATGTTTGATGCATCCTCATCGTCATCGGTACCACTTTTTCTTCGACTTTTCTTGGGAGTTTTTTTATCAGCATGTTTTTCTGATTTCACTAACAACGTGTTGTGATTTTTCTCAGGAGACTTATTTAATATTTTCTCTTCGACTTTGTCGCTGTGAGATTCTTTATCTCCCCCATCTGACGCCAATGATTGATCTGTAAAGCACGAAAAAAAGTTTGACAATGGAGAATGCAATTAGGGGTATTATTAATGTCATACTTTTGACGTCTTCGTCGAATAAAGGCAAATGGAAACATTCTTCAGAATCTGAGTCCTTTCCATTTTTCGATATGGGCTTAAATGTGTCGAAGATTTTCAAGGTGGACGATAGTGCCGCTGAATTCCTTGAAGACCCATCACACTGGTCCATTGTGGCCATTTCGATGGGTATTTCTGAAAATAATAAAAAAATTAATGAAAAAATGACAAAATAATAAAAATGATGAAGAGGAAAGAAATTTACTGACGGGTATGCAGTGATGGTTGGTTTATAAGGACATGTGGGCACGTGTCCTACCTAAAAAAATTAAAAATGAGGTGCAAAAAATAATTTCAGATTTTATATTCATTTATTCTCTATTCTGTCTATGATCACGTTTCTTGCGACTTCTATAGTCTAACATCCATAATGTCATTGGCGGTAATGAAATAGGTCGTGGGTTGCCGAATCGCACCGAATATAGAACACTTGCTTTGGGCACAGACAAGTTTGTGAAGCAACTGTTTTCTTTACTGTCGCGTGGGAAAAACAAAGACAGCAATGCATCACTTCGCTAGCAATCCGGAGATTAAACGCATTTATAACGTCATATCTTGGGCGCTGTCCCATTCTCAGTAGTCAGGTGTTTGTCGCCATCGCGCTTTTCGACTTTTCGAGTGGTTGCAAAGTGAATGTTTTGAATGATTACAACAGTGAAGATGAATTCAGTGCAATATATGAACAGAGACAATGTCACATTTACATTTGAGGACCGAATTATCAAAATATCTTGGACGGCTGACACCGATTCTGCAAGTTAATATTACTCATAAACGAACATACAAACGAACTTTTAATAAAATCGTGTATGAGAAGTATTCGTGATTATGTGGATGCGAGACAACAAATAAATTTTATTGCTTTCCGTACATTTTGGCACAAGTCGGAAAACCAGTGAGTGCGGGCGATTTTGATTTTGGCTGGACACGGAGTTAATGATTTGAAACATTTGGACGCAAAGGTAAAATCGCATTCTATTTCACACAGACATTTAAGAATTGAGCTAAATATTAGTATGTTGGGAAGACATCCTTCTCAATTCAGTAGTGCACATCGGGATGTCACATACTGTCACATAATTATGTATTTGACTTATATGTCTACAAGTTAATTAACTGTGGGGCATTTGAGCTTGCCTTACGTAGGCATGACGAAACCTACACTTCAGAAAATCCTGGCCTTTTCAGATTTAAAAGACTAAAAATAAATTATTTCTAGGCATCTCCAAACAAATTCAGAATGAATTACTAGACTCAATGTTACTAGATGCATGTTTGTCGCAATTTATTAAAAAAGGAAATTTACACAGCAAAATATGTTGCCATACAGGTCGATGAAACAACCGATACATCTACTCAAATGCAGATGATTTTACAGATCAGATATGTTAAAAAAGGCGAAATTTACGACATATTCTGGCGCTTTTTAATAGCAAAAAATCAGACAGCAGATCTAATTGCAGACGAAATTTTGACGGTGCTATGCGAGTTAGGAATAGACGAAGAACCTAAAAACTCATAGCCCAAAGTTATGATGGTACATCCGTGATGAGAGGTACAGTCGGAGGAGTGCAAGCCAAAATTATATATATATATATATATATATATATATATATATATATATATATATATATATATATATATATATAATATTGGCTTGTACTCTAGTTTTTACTCATCAATATTTATAAGAATGCACTGTATATTCATTGCTGTGCTCACCAATTAAATCTAATAATTGAAAAGTGTTGTACAATAGAAAAAGGTGTTTTTTTGCAAATTTGTCTGCATTTCCCGCTTTCTTTTCTCGATCATCCAAACGGACAACTGTTCGGGATAGCGTCGTGAAAAATCGTCTACCCCATGCGGCCCTACCAGATGGAACTTTACGTGTAAATGTGTGATTGATTACTGTTTACATCTACAAAGAAGAATTGTTAACATGCCTTGAAGAATTGATGGATGCCGAGTCGGATAAAAATTCTATTAATCAGGCTCAGGGGTTAATAAATTATTTGGTGGATGATAATTATAAATTTTGGTTGTTTTTCTTCAATAAAATAATGCCTCACTGTGACATTCTCTTTGATCAACTGCAAAGCAGGCAATTAGATGCACTTAAAGTTAAGAAGAATTTGGTACCTTTTTCAACAGCCATTCAAAATATTAGAGACAATATAGAAATACAAATTAATCAAGAATGTGGTAACTTAACTGGTGAAGAATCTACAACGATCATAGAGAATCGCAGAAAGAACCTCAATACGAATGTCAGGATATGCAAGGAAATCTGTGATACCTTAACCATACAAGTTCATGAACGTTTTAGTTTCGATGTGTACCTAACTGTTGCAAATTTATTTGAAACTGAAAAATTTGATGAATCTCGAGCCGTCTTTCCAAATGAAGACATTAAAACTGTGTGTAACCTGTTTCCAAAGGTAAATTACATAAAATTAAAAAATGAACTCTCGGTAATGTACGCGCGATACGATTTTATGAAACAGTGTGGAAAGCGAAAGATGTTTCTCTATCCTCAAACGAATCAAAACATTTCTAAGAAACACTATAGGCCAGGAACGGTTGTGCGCGTTAGCAATGCTATCTATTGAAAATAAACTTGTGAAGTCAATTTCAAATTTTAATGATCAAGTCATCGACCACTTTGCTGCTCAGAAATTTAGGAGGATGGACTTCAAGTACAAACAGATTTAATGGTCATGGTCCTAAGGCAAAATTTTATTATCTAGGTACCTATTTGAAAATTTGATGTCCGACAGTTACACTCGTATTTCTACTCAGCAAAGTGTGTGTATGATACTATGAAATGTATAACTTTTGGTTGCAACGTATTTCCCTATCCTCATTCCAAAATTTGGTTATACGTGCCCCACCTGTTTTCCCCCCACGAACCGCCGCTGCATCAACCAGTACTAACTAAATATTCACGTAAAAAGGTGTTGTTGTATAGGTATAGCAGGTATAGTTTGGGAGCAGCAGATGGGGGATAAAAAGCTTTATACCAGCCAGGGAAGTAATTTAGCTTCATGACAAAGCACGAGCTCCGAAAATAAAATTATCTAAGAGTTGGGAAAATTCAAAACGAGAGTCATCTATGAACTCATAGGTGATAATAAGAGAAGACGCTTTGATGATGTTATTGGTCTACTGATTCAGAAAAAAAACTTCCTGTATAAGGTTGTGACCTATAATGAAAAGCAGATTAATCTACGAAAATCGTGGGTTAGTCCTTGTGAGCTATCAACCAGTTCTGCAAAACAAAATATTCGCGTCAAAAAGATGTTGCTGTTTATAGTTTGGGATCAGCTGGCCGTCGCGCATTATGAGTTCCTCCAATCTGATCTGATCTGATAACGATCACTGCTGACCGTTATCAGTAGAAACGGATTCATTTTAGTGATGCTCTGGGAGATAAAAAGCATTATACTCTGGAAACGATTACAGAATCGGGCTGAAATATTTTATCGCGTCACCATATTCTCCAGACTTAACCCCTTCGGATTTGCATCTCTTCCAATCTCTACAACTTCCACTGGTTGATAGCTGCATCATATCGATTCGACAGTTGGCGACAATGTATAGAAAATATTACTGAAAATATTACTCTTTTGTAAATAAATGTCAAAAGAAGAGAATTAAGTTCAGAAATAATATAATGCTCTTGGTTAAAGATTATTTAGGGTATGTTATTTTGAAGTATATTATTTCGAAACTTATTTTGTCTTTCGCTAAAAGGTTAAATAATTCATTATTTACATTCGGATCGGATTTGATCTAATTCAATATAAGGTTTTCTTCCTTGTGATCCAATAGAAGTTATTCGAAATCTTATCACGTATTTAGTAACATTTCAACTAGTAGATATAAAGTATCAAGAACAATTTGACGATGTGTGGAGATAAAAATAATTAAAAATAGTTCGACAATAAAAATTGTAAAGAGGTAATAAAAAAATGATCAAAAATTAACAAACATCATTCAAACATTGGGACTGCCGATAGCAATATCTTAAAATAAACAGAAGAAAAATACTAAAACAACCTCAACCTTATCCCTACTAGTCACATTTGTTACAGGAATTAAGAGGAAATTGGAAATTAATGTGATCGCAGATTGCAATTTGCAGAAATTGATTGTACACTTGAGCAAATATTATATTAAGAAGTCGTTTTGAATTACTTCCTCATTAAACTCAAAGAGACTTACCACTAAACACCCAATCATTTTTTTAAAGTTCTCGACGCACGTTTCGAAAATTGGAAAACAAAGATAATTATAACAAAGAATTAAAATTAATTAGGAAGGTATTCGAAGTGAACGGTTATAATAAGAACATTGTAGATAAATTAATTAGAAAACATAAGTTTAGAAAATTATTGAACGAATCTTCGACTTTTCAAAAGGATCAGAACAAAAATAAATTTATGGTAATACTATTTGATGCCCAATTAACACGTGGGCTAGACAAAATTTTGAAAAAAGTGGACATTAAAGTTGTATACAAACCATATAATAGATTAAGAGAAGTCCTGGATAATCCAAAGGATAATGTAGATCAACATGAAAAGTCGGGGATTTACGAAATTAGCTGTTAAGATTGTGATCGATTGGGCAAACAAAAAGATCTATATTAACGAGATATAAAAAACACAATGCCTACATTCGTTATGAGAGAAATGAAAAATGTTGTGTTGCCCAGCATGCAATCGAACATGACCATAACATAGACATTAGTAATTTAAGACTGATTAAAACTGTAAATAACCATAGGGCGTTGGATGCATATGAAAGCATTCAAATAGAAAAATGCAAGAAAATCATGAATAGGAATAAAAGACCTATTCCGTTCAGTCAACTTTTTCAATTATTAATGTAAGGGTCAGTAAACTTCACGTTTTATTTTTTTCTTTCTTTTGTTCTCTTTTTTGCACTTTTTGTTTTTTTCTTGTACTTTTTTTTTACACGCTTCATTAGGTAGGTAGTACGCTTCGTAGGTAGTAGGTTAGCAATTGGGGTTCTCATATAAATAGAACATAGTTTTGTTTTAAAATTAGATTAAATCATCTCCTGATGATGCTAACATGGTTAGCGAAACGTGCGTCGAGAACTTTAAAAAAGTGATTCGGTGTTTAGTGGTAAATCTCTTTGAGTTTAGTGTTTCACACCGAAGGTTCCAATAGAAAAATTGATGGACTTTCTCATTTTCAAGACATGATCCCATTTACCTTTTTTTCTGCTGACGATAGCACCACTAGAACCTTTAATTCGGAATGTGCAAGAAAATGTTCATGCAGAACACCTACTTGCCCAATTAGAAGATTTTATTAAACATGCCTTTTATAATTTAAAATTGATGTACTATTGTTACCAGCCTTCTGTCGATATTAATTCGGCTGGCGAAAAGTTAAGTGAGAGTAAACGAACATCGAACATTGAGTGAGGTTAAACAAGTGCCTTTGAGTGTGATGGGAAATTTCATCAAATTCAAGCGAATAAACATGTCATAAACACAAAAATTTAATAATGATTCTTAAACCTCCGCAAATAATTATCTATGTGTGCTAATAAAAATAATATAAAAATAAGTGCTAATAACATTACTGTGTAAATTTTTCACTTGGAAAAGTTTTCGGAAGTAAACAACTAACCAGTGGCGGCTTGTGAGGGAGAGCGTTGGGGCGCCACCCAATATCTATCCAGCATTTATCACAGTAAACAATTTTTCAGAGCAAAGCACCATATTTTATTTCCGTTCAGTTCCATTCAGCTCGCATTTTGCGTGCGAGCGTTTTATAAAAACAACGATTCTTACACTATTGTTCGACGTCGGTACATTACACATTTTGATTTAGCGACCATGGGAAATGTACTTAGTGAGAACTTAATCATTGCATTGGGTGCACAACTGGAAAGAAAATGCCGGATAAATCAACTGGGCGCAAAAAGGCATCAAAAAGGAGCTGTTATAGAAAATCCAAAATAATCTCTACGACTCCGCGCAGTTTCTCTACATTTGCAGAGATACACGATTTATCGCATTATCTGCAAATATTTTCATTTCCACCCCTAGAAAATTGTTGTTGTGCAAAAGATGAGGCCCGATGATCCACCTAAACGAGTTGAATTCTGAAGGGCAATGAAAAATCATTTTAGGAACTTCAATAACATACGTAACAACGGTTTTCTGATAAATCGATTTTCCACGTTCAAAGGCCAGGTGAATAAACAAAATTGCTAATATTGGTCTCCCGACAATCCGCTGGAACTGCACCAGAAACCATTACACTCGCCTAAGGTTGTTGTTTACGCTGTCATATCAAGCGAAGGAATTATCGGTTCCTACTTTTGTTAATACCAATCTTTATTACCATATGATCCGGACTTTTTTGGCTTCAGAAATGCAATACCCTATTGGCTACCACCGCAACACATTTTTCCAACAAGATGAAGCAACTTCCCACGTCACGAATGATTCTTTAGCAGCTATTCACGAATTATTCTCTGAAAGAGTGATTAGTTACCGAGGGGACATCAACTGGCCACCAAGGACTCCAGATTTAACACCTGCTGATTTTTCCTATCGGGCTCCTTAAAAAGTAAGGCTATTCACCTTAACCCATTAACCCCTAACTTTAATGTTAAAGCAAATAATAACAGACGAAAACCACGCGATTCCAAGATGCGATACTCCAGCGAGTGACTAAAAATTTCAGTTTCAGGCGGAGAAGGTGAAGAAACGGATGGTCGTCTTTCATAAATAAAAATTTAAAAACTACCCTGTAATTTAACAGCAATTAAATAACTTAGAATTAATTCTGTTTTATTTTTAAGCATCAAAAACGAAAAACATTCTGAAACACCCGTTATCTCACCTTTTATGGGTTAGAATTGTTTTAAAATACAGCTAATTTTGCTGGAAAAATGTTAGTTTACAATCACAATAAAATTTCGGAAAAACTCAAGTAGTACACAATAATAAAAAAAAACAGGTAAATTAAATTTTATAAAAATCCTTATCTAGCGAAAAAAGTTCTGTAAGGAAAAGATTCAAGGAACACTTGGTGGCTTTCGGCAAATGTATTTCAAAAAGCCCTAAACCATGAATTTTTTTAATAGATTGTCTTCAACTCGGTGGCAGAAAAAATTTTCCATAAAGATAGCCCCATCCAGCAAGATAACACAATTTATGAATAACCTGAACTGACTCTGGATCTAAACCTTATCCATAAACTAAAAATAAGGTACACTTGCCAAGTGACCAAATTTAAAGAAATTCTAAAATGCCTTCTTCCCCAAAACAAAAAATCAAACAAATATTGTTTGTTTTAATTAAAGATTATCTCTATTCTATCAATAAAACAGTGAAAGATTTTTATTGCGTGACCAATGTTTTTGGCCATGGCTGTATTGATAAAAATATTACCCCTATTTCCCTGAAATCCTTGCTGAAATAGGAAAAAACTCACCAAGAAATAGGGAAAAATCCTGAAATAGGAAAAAACTCACCAAGAAAACAAGCAGAATTAGGCAGATTTAATAATTTGTATACTCTCAGATTTTCTTTGTTGGTATTAAATAGATTGTGATGCACATTTAAGCGGCAAAATCACTAACAGTTTATCTAATTAGTTCCCAAATATTGTCAGGAAATTCAAACTACGTACTTTCCAGAAGAAATTACTTTAAATGAAAATATTATTGTATAACGCAAACTTATCTATTGTCGATGTTAATAACTTGAAAACTAATCTAAAAATAAGCATATATATTGAAATACTACAACATTCCATCAAATAATGATTCTGAACCACACACCTGTGGTTTTTGGAACGTTAAGTGACCTAACGGTATTTCTAACTTTGGACACTTTCAAAACCGCACATTACTTTCTTCTACAAACATTTATATAACCACATCAATTAAAAATAATAACCTCCTATAGTAATGTTAAGCTAAACATGCAATATTCTTACTTTTTCTATCACAAAGAAAGGTAAATTCACCTTCGCGTTGGATACAAGATTAATTTTTAGGTTAACACTACTTATCTTATCGGAACAAACGTCTTTCTTCGCGTTCCGGGTAGCACTCAGCACGTGTATTTTATAACCACATAAAGCCAATTTTATCCACACAAAATCACTAAAATATTACCGACTGAGTTCCGAAAAATTACTAAATTCAAGTTGTCAAATAAAATAATGTAGTTCCGTTTTCGCGATCGCAGATAAAACTGAAGAACAGTGTTAATAAATATAGAAAAGCTAATGGCTACTACTATTCCAGATACTTTAGAACCTACTAATTATCATTTGATTAATCTCGTATACAATAATATAAGATTAATAATGTTCGTCAGAAGATGGCGCAGTCTATAGAACAGAAAAAATATTAATACTTCAAATAAAACGTCAGAAAAAAAGCTAAAGAAGTTGCGTATTTATAATAAATATTTCATAACCATCTAATTCTTAATTTTATTCTTCCCGGTTTTTGTTGTCAAGCGAAACAAAAAACAAATTAGAGTAATTTTACATGAATCAGTTAAATATCTATCACACACCTCCTTTTTATTTTCTGTCTCTCTCGTTGGGCGGAGTAAAATTCACATTCCAGTGAATTACCAGGGTGCAACAAAAGTATCTGCGTTGTTTTCTTTTTTATACATAAAGGATTTTAATTCACTTCTCAGAGGTTAAATCTAATTTAAATTTTTTGGCCCGACAAATAAACATTCTGTTTTTCTTTGAATATAAAACTAGAGGAAAGAACATATGATTCTGTAAGTGGGAGCAGAATGGTATATACATATGAACTACTGTTTTTGTTTTGGCAGTGGCGTAGTTGGTAGTTGGCAGTATGAATAAAAAAAAGAAACTGATAAAAGTTGACAGTTGTTTAGAGCAATATATTATTGTATTATTATAGTTTCTGTATAATGTACGACAGAGAATGTCATCTACAATTTAATTCTCAATTTTAAATTTAAATTGTTTTAGAAGAGGAGTAACATAATCAGTTGACGGTGTTGATTTCTGTCCTGCGAAAATGTAAAATATTAAATTAATTAAAAAAAAAAAAATTCCAAAGAGTAAAGTGTATTTTATGTGGGCAATACGACAAAAAGTTATTAAGAAATTGGAATCTCCTGTCATAAAATTATATCATTTGCAAAAAATGGTTAGGTAATCAGTTGCATCTTGCACCGAGTTGATGTTCACATTTAAATTAGGTATATACAGGGTGTTTGGTGCACTGTTTGTCAAATTAAAATGGTCGATAGGAGGGGTTTTTTGCTATCTCCTCAGCCTCCATAAAGCATTATTGGGCCCACAGGTTTTTATGTTAATTTTTAAATATGTTTTCAAAAAATTCCAAAAGTTGAAACTTGAATTTAAAAAAAGTTATTGGTATATTTTTGGAAGAAATAAAAATAAATTTAAAGCTTAACTTTAAATTGCATATAAAAAAACTAAAAGGTATCATGTTCTTCGAATTCTTTAAAAAAATCTCTGGTTTATCCTCTTTCTAACGGTATGCATTCATGCCATAAAAACGTTTTACTAGCTTCACTAATTTGCTAACTTTGTGTATCGTAACGCATTAGACTGATATTCGATATCCACGATAAAATTTCTAAATCATTAGACCACATTACTTACGTGATCGTCTCAACGGGGATAATTACCTTGAGTTCTCGCAAAGCGTCTTACCCGAATTGTTAGCTGAGGTTACAATATTTAATGAAGATAGGAGCATTGTGGTAAAAAATGACGGTTGTCCTGCACACTGGAGCTTAATAGTCAGTGAGTATTTAAATAATGTTTTCTTAAATGCTTGGATTGGGAGAGATGACGTTATTAAAAGGCCTCCACGGTCCCTAGACCTAACTACGTTGTATTTTTACATCTGGGGACGGGCAAAATAACTTGTATACGTCACAGAAGTTGAAACTAGAGAAGATTTATTCCAACGCATAGAGGCGGCTTTCGTCATAATTAAAGAAGAAATTGTTTTACGTACTACTACGGTAGAAATGAGATGAAGATTGCGCGCGTATGCATATGCAAAGGAGATCAGCAATTTGTGGAAGAAGTTTCACTTCAATAAAAAATTACATATTTTAAAACAAAACAATTCTCAGCAAAATCATGAGAACATAAAAACAACTTCTGCGGTTTGGAATATGATAACAAAAAATCCATATCAAAATGGAAGTAACATTTACATTTAATAGTACAATAATTTCTGAAAAAATAGAATTGTAAAAAAAGTTAACACTCTGTATTATTTGTTGTATTTTAAGGTTCTTTATATGAGTAAAGTAACATGTTTTGTATGTATCAAATGAAAACAAAAAAAAATCTTAATTTTTAAGGCCCAGTATCTCAGAAAACTAAATATTTTAGAACACACGTTAAAAAA
Source organism: Cosmopolites sordidus (assembly GCA_031761425.1). Classification (NCBI taxonomy): domain Eukaryota; kingdom Metazoa; phylum Arthropoda; class Insecta; order Coleoptera; family Curculionidae; genus Cosmopolites; species Cosmopolites sordidus. Next base: position 17,706 of record JARFXV010002572.1, on the reverse strand, counting down.
TTAAGTTTTAAAAAAGATAATCACTACATTGATAACATTTTAATTATATTATTTTACCTAATATCAATTTAACTACGCCTATGCATAACAGGCGATTTGTTCGTAACATAACCTTAAAATTTAATTCAAACAAAATTCGTTTTTATTTCTAAATACTTGTCAAATCTAGTATTAAAAGCATTTACCTATGTAACTATGGGAACAACCACAAGACGTACAACTAACCATATTTTATGTGTTTGCGTTATTTCTGATATTATTGTTTTTATTGTCAATATAGTAAGAATTAATATGTATTTACACTAGAATACACAAAAAGAGTATTCCAGTACACTTATTACTGATTAAAGCAAACTAAAATTGCTCAACTGTACTATTAAACTTCTAAGTTGTTGACACTAAAATTGAATATTTTCATAAAGATAAGCAAAGTTTTTTGTTCCTGTTAGTTTTCTTAAGACAATATATAGTGTATCAATCCTACAAGGGAGGATGGGAAATGTGTCAAGCGGTGGCGCCATCTCTCGTATATCAAAAGCATCAATTTAAACTTTTTATGGCGTGGCCGACTTAACAGTTCGTGGTTCAAATCCTCACCATTGCTATATTTTTTTTATTCAAAAATTGGTTTAAAATTATTCTGATTATTCTGATTATTGATTTATGATAATTATTAAGTTATTTTTTCAGTCCCTAGTCTTAAATAATTAGTAAAATAAAAAAAAATGTACATTATTCACCATACACATTTGTTTGTTAATTGAAAAAGCCTGCAATAATTCTAATTATATATAATTTTTATTTTAATCATAATATTATAATTTATTCACAAAATATAAAAAAGATAGTAACATTAAAGAATTAATATACTTGTCAAAAAAAAATACATTGATTATATTCATTTTCGAACGGTTTTAGTTGAAGTTCATACATGCGAACTTCAACTAAAACGGTTTGGAACTGAATATATTCAATTTAAAATTTTTTGGACAAGTATATTGGGTCTTTAATTCTATTGTATTTTCTTTTGTTATAGCACGCTTTTTCAATTAAAAAACAAATATGTATGATGTATGACAATTATTTTAAATTTAAAAAACATTTTTTTTAGATAAACTTCAAACATTGTCAGACCAAGTTTTCTTAGAAAATCACGTCTGTTTATTTTTGATTTGTTATTTTCACGATATACAATTACACTATTTATCGCATTACACTATTCATAACCGCATAAAACACAGTGATTGGCCACCTTTTGTTGAATTGTAAAATGTAATAATCTTTGTTTTCTGATTATCATTATCATTTCTGTGTCAATACTTTGATCGTGACAAAGGGAAGACAGCAGCAGCACCATTTTAGATTTCTTAGGTATGTAGGATACAAGAGTCATATCTTTTTGAAATGCAAACTGTGAACTATATAGGGAAGAGTTGCCGAATTCGGACCACTTAAACATTTTTAAAAAATGCATTTTTAATAAAAACATTTAGGTGGAAAATAATTGTACTATTGTAATCTTCTTGCGATGGTTTCCGATAAACCGGTTTCTTGCAATGGACCACTGGTTGCTTAGAATGGACCATTAAATACAATTAAACAAAAAATACTCCTTGATCTTTGTACTCACACAAACACATTTTGTATGAACTCAAGCGTGACATGTAATGTATTGAATCATCTCTTCTTCCTTTATTTTATCACATATGTTTTTTTGTCACTTGTCACTTGTCACTTTTTATCACTTTGTTTTTTCTTTTTAATCTTCTCTTCTTTGCCACATCTTTTCTTCCCTATATTTTGTGGTTTTGTCTTTTTAATCTTTTCTTGCTATGCTACGTTTTAATCCCAGAACGTTATCAATAGTCGATAATAATTATGCTTTCTGAGCAATACTTATTGGTGCTCGAGAAGACATGGACCTGGCTGTGCATTTTGTGTCGGTAGCGGTGATATTTTATGAAGAATATCCTCACAGTTTTTACGCTTTTTCTCCTGAGAAATATAAATAATAGCGGAATCACTACCGCTTTCACTGTCTTTGGGTATTGACGTACTTACTGAATTTCCAGTAATTATTTCAATTTCAGTAACATTACCACAATGTTGAGGTTGTAGCATATCCGATGGTACAAACAGGTGATCCTGAAAGACATATTTGTTAACTGGCCAAATACCAGCGGTACCAAAGGCATTTTCAGCTACTGTCACAGTTGCCGCTCTGCCAAATGCTTCATTTAGTAATTTAGAAATTTTAGTTTGATATATCTTATCACCTTTATATTGACGATGAAAAGTTTCTTGCGCCTGAACAAAATGTTTCTGTAGCGGCTCAAAGAAAGCAACATGTAGAGATTGTTAAGGATGGATGGTATGCCCAGGCAACTGCAGTAATACTATTCCATTTTTTCTAGCAAAGGTTTTCTAGCAAAGATCTTGAAGATCTTTGTTGATTTTTTTTATATAGCTGTTACGCCTCCTACTTGGCGTTTAACTTTACAAGCAACAAAATATTTCTTAAGATGGAACTGTTAAATACAATATTACTGTATCCATACATATTGTCCAATATAGAAATATACGCAACAAATACTTGCTACCGTTCCATAGAATAGAAGGTAAGGATCGTAAAAAACGAATTTCTAAGTTGCAAAGAAGAAACAAATTAAAGTAAAAGAAAATGAACAAATTATGTCAGATTAAACAAGCCTAATGTTATAAAAAATCCTAGCAAAACAAGACAAAACCAACAAAATAATTCGCCACAGAGTAAATGAACTAGGAAGCAGAAACGCAAAGCCCGTAGAACAAGAAGAAATTAGAATGGACAATACATTTCGACTAGCAGCCTATAATACCAATCAGCTCATGAATTACAAACATTTCTGTGGAAAGATAAAACTGTACCCACGCGACCAGAACAGATTACTATATAATTATAGGCCACAAAATTTATCATACTGTTCAGCCAGATCTTTCAGGGAAAAGTGGATCAACGTTGATAATTAAAGAAAACTTAAAGCACTCCCAGTATAGAAATATGAAACTGCAGAGATACAAGCGATAACACTGACAGTCCAAATGAAATCCAAAGACTATCGCAACATTTTGCCTACTAGGAAAATATAAAAAAAAATTACTCACTTTTTCCGGCCATTAGCAGATCGTTTCATTATTGGGGGGTGACTTCAATGCTATATACATCTATTGGGGATCTGCAAACATTATGCCGAAAGACTGTTCTACCTCCAATCCAACGGGAAACCATCGTACTGATCTACAAATAGAGAAAAACTGTTAAGTCTATTCGACTTCTTTGCATTGCGCAACATTGCATTCTCAGATGTCAGTATTTGAGAAAGCTTTGATTTGGCATCTGAACATTTATAAAGTATATATGTAATCACCAAGTTAGAGCCTTCAGATTTCACTTCAGATTTTCATTCAATTGAAAACCTATTAAGTTGAAAAACTGGAGGTTGACCTGCAGCAATCTGTGCGAAACATCCCTACATTAAGGTCAAAACGGCGGGCTTGAACTATATCAAGGAAACTCGAGATCTGGAACTCGAAAAAAGGAAATCCTCCGAAACATGACAGCAGAATCGATCCCTGGATAGCTAGAGAGCTAACGGACGACGAACACACCGACTACTCTCTTTCGAAAGCAACTAAATTCTTTAACAAGCCAAAAATTCATGACCCGCCAATCCGCAAAAGTGACAACAATCGGGCTCGACGAAACGAAATGAAAAAAAGCAGAAATATGCGCCGATAATTTGGCAAATGCTTTCCAGCCTCATCTACAAACTAGCATGGAAAGAATAACAAATGACTAACAAAGATAACGTTTTAATTAAGCCAATATCACCTGCTGAAGTTGTCAATACCGTCAACAATAATCTCACCACAAAGAAAGTGCCATGTTACGACCTGTTGAGTTATCCCGCAAGCGTATTATGAAACTGGCCCATCTTTTCAAGGGAGCGTTATTACTTCTCTCTGTGCTTGTGTAATGGAAGGTCGCTGATAATACCTAAACCAGACAAGGCTATTTACAGATAAAAGATCTTATCGAACGATATCACTGTTGCCCATTACTTCCAACCTGTTTAAAAAGCCTCTTTTACAACGACGCAAGACTATCACAGAGGAAATTATTGAGAGATCGTTTGAAAAAAATAATATGTGTGCAACGATATTCCCGACATGGCCAAGGTATTTGACAAAGTGTGGCGCCAGGGTATGGAATACAATTTTGAAGAATGTTTGCCACGATATATAAGCCAAATATTTTACTCATTACTCATACATTACTGATCCTCATTTTAGGATGAAATATGGTGAGTTATATTCAGGTTTTGTAGAAGATGCGTGTCATTGTATCACAACGCCGTGTCCTTAGATCTGTTCTCTATCTGTTGCATACCAATAATATCTCACAGAGTGATTAAAGTACTTACAGTACTCTAATCACTCTAGCTTTAATCTCTAGCTCTCACTCTAATCACTCCAATTATAGTAACTTTTCATGACGATACTACACTACTCACCATAGGTGAAGACATCTAGGCAGCCATCAACAATGTCACCAACTGAACATTCAAATGGTGCATTAAATGAGGCGAATCAGTAGATTCACGTTAATTTCCTCACGTACCAGTACTAGTTAACCAGCAAATACTCTCACATGCGAACGAAGCATGGTATCTGGGCGTGACTTTTGATGCAATAATTGGGACTCAACTTTAGGTAAATACCGGGTCCGGCAGCTGAAATGCCTGGTGGTCGAGGTGGTCCTTTCCACATTCCCACGCAACCAAAATATTCTTGTGACTACTTTTTATGGGGCTACTTAAAATACAACACTTACATAGACAAACCGCAAACTCTTGAAGCTCTTTTCGAAACCATAGCGCAATTTTGCTACCCGTTTTCGCACCTGACTGTGTTATGTATACTTTAATGGCAATACACCACTAATGTATAAAGGCAATACATTTTGATATTCATTTAAAAATAAAAGTGTGTCAATTTTTTTAAAAACACCATACCTCCCTGCCGGACCCTGTTTATTATCTACTTTGACGTCATTCTGAGTTGTCAATATATAATAAATTGCTTCTTTACAAGCAATTTCTGAAGCCTGTGTGGACTTTCGACATCCAACTTGGAGGATCCATAAAGAAATCAAACATTAAAGACATTCAGACGCTCGACAATAAAATACTTCACAGCATCGTCAACGAGCATTGATACAACGGCAATGAAGACATCCATCGCGACCTACAAGAGCCTGCCTGTGGCTGAAAATAATATCAAGAGCAACCAAAGACCAAAAGAGGCTAGAAAAACAGGAAATTATTGAAGTAATTTCGCTGCTCGACAACAACGGACTAATTCGACAACTAAAGAGGCTGAAACCGTTCGAATTAGTGTAGTGACCATGAAAATGTCTCTAAATGACAATGAAAAATTAGTATAAGAATTAATTTATCACATGAACAAAGTGATTAGAATTATGTGGACCACTGGATGCACATCTAACAAAGAGTAAAAATCTAGATATTTGAGAAACATTGTTAGATAGATGTTTAATGAAAGAAATTTCTTCTCTAATTTCCACTTTATTACATTTATATTTGACGCGTCTCGTTCACCCAAAAAAAAAACATGACGTGGTAAAGGGGTTTGAGTAGGACAATGAAGCTTTGAGCTATGCCGTGTGAAGTCTATGTTCCTGGGAGAGTCAGTCTTGGCAGACAGGTCAAGGCAGAGGCCTCAGACTAACATGATCCAAAATCTGCCAACCCGCATTGGACCAGCGTGGCAGATTACGGTCCATGCCTTCAATATGACAGTACAACCTCAAACACGGCCCTCATTCCCCGGAGGTTAAGGGGCAACTACCTACGGCAGTTAGATCAGGCTGCCATTGGACTTTGTGATTGCAACTCTAAATATACGGACTATGAAAACGGAGGTCCGATTGCAAGAACTGTTAATCGAAGTTGACAACATACATTGGGATATTATTGGGCTCTGTGAAACACGAAAAAAAGGCGAAGAGTTTAACATGCAGCTAGTGCAAAAAAACCTGGAAGAAAATAAAAGAATTAACAAGGCTAAACAGAAGCTGAGAAAAAACCGCAAATGTGTGCCTTAATGCGTGAGTATAGCACAGTGTGCAGGGCGCGTACGGAAATGTTAGAGATTGTCAGAAAATTTAATTCCTAGTTATATGAAGATCCGAACCAATCAAAGACAGCAATACGTAAGAACAAATGCCAAATGAACATATCCTGGTGGAGGAAGTAACAAATGCTACAGAATCGATGAAAAGCGGCAAAGCTCCAGAAAAGGACAGTGTAACTGTCGAAATGCTAAAAGCTATTGGTCGGACGTTATATAAAACACTGGGAAAATTATACTCAAAATGCATCAAGAATAAAAAGTACCTGACTTAGGGAAAAATGCAGAAGTGATCTTTTTTCATAAAAAAGGAGCACAGGAAGATTTAAGGAACTACCGTCCAAAAAGGCTCCTATCAGTAATGTACAGAGATTTTACCAAGATAACATTTAAAAGAATATTAAGAAAACTGAATGACGCACAACCAAGAGAACAAGCAGGATTCAGAAGTGGATTCAGTATAATGGATCACATCCAGGTTGTACAGCAGGCCATAGAAAGGCACAACGAATACACCATGCCACTGTGGTTGGCTTTTATCGACTACGAAAAAGCATTTTTCTCCACCTCAAAGCATACCAAAATGGATGCACTGCTTAGCCAAAGGGTAGACAAAGCATATGTAAACATATTAGGATCGATATATGATGGAGCTACAGCGACAATTCACCTTGATGATCTTGAAGTGGGATTTAATGTGGAACGAGGTGTACGGCAGGGTGACTCAATATCGCCTATTCTTTTCTTGGATTGCCTTTAAGAAGTATTCCGTAATCTGGATTGGGAACAGGGTGGTGTAAAGATCAATGGTACATACTTAAACCATCTTAGATTTGCAGATGATATCGTTCTCCTGTCACAAGATCCAGAGGAGCTGCAAAGATGCATACAAGTGCTGCAAAGGACTGGCAAACCATTTGGCTTAAAAATAAACCTAAAAAAGAGTCAGGTTATAAATTCGCCGAGGACAGAAGAATTTCAGTTTTAGGAAGGGATTTAGAGATGTGGACTACTTTATATATCTTGGGCAGAGGACTTCAATTGAGGAGAATACCCCGGGTGGTGGAACGGCGTGTTAAATGTGGCTGGCAGGCATTTGGCAGGCTCAACAGAGTGTTTACGAGCAGACTCCCACTTTGCCTGAAAAGTCTTCGATCAGTGCGTCCTACCCATTATGACATATGCCGGTGAAACCTGGATCCTTACATCGCACTCAATTTAAAAACTTCGGGTAGCATAAAGAGGAATGGAAAGATGTATACGTGGAATTACAAGACGAGACAGAAAGTCATGCACATGGATCAGGGAACAAATGAAAGTGTGTGACATTATTAGAAGAGTAAAGCAATTCAAATGGAGATGGGCAGGCCATATAGCGAGGCGATGGGGCGACAGATGGACCAAGGCAATCCTGGAGTGAATACCGCTGGATCGCAAACGTCCACAAAAAAGACCGAAAACACGATGGACTGATGACATCGTTAAGTATATGGGAACCGAGTGGCAGAGGAAAGCCTAGGAACGTGAAAGTTGGAAGCATGCTGAGAAGGCCTTCATCCTGCAGTGGATCGACACGGCCTGATGATGTTGATGATGATTTTAAATTTAGCGTTTTTATAAATTCTTCAATAAAACACAGATGGCGTTGTGAATTTGCCTACGTCTAGTCTCATTTTAGAAGTGTAATAATGTATGACATTTATAAAAATGAAGTCGTACCAATGACAATATCAAAGAAATATTTAATAAATGTATGTTCTCTATGCTGATAACTGGGGTCACATTATTTATTATTAATATTTTTTGTACCAATGTTATTGTGTGTATTCTTAATCGAAAATAATTGCTTTAATAGTGATTTCAAAATATTGCACTTTCAGATTAAATGCAAAACGCTGAATCACTTTGAAAGTTTAGAAATAAATCAATTAAAAAAAGCAGCAATGAATAGTATCGGGGTGGATTTCTCAAAAATAAATATTTTTTATATAAACAATCCATATTTATACTAACTTGAACATTGAAAATATTTGTATATTATCATTGCAACGAAGTTACAGTGCTAAATATGTACGTCAAATATAATAAAGTGTAAAATTAGACAAGAAATGTATATCATTAAAAATTTGTGATAAATATCCATTAACAGAAGCCAAAACAACTCAAAAATTCTTAAATGGATTGAATAGCTACAATTGTAAACGCTTTTACAGCATTCTTAATGCGCCAAAATATACTTATCCCCATGTTTTATGTTCGTAAAATATACAATAAAACTACAGCAAACACTGTGTGATATCACATCTACAAGTACATTGCATAAATACAAATTATTTTCGGTTTTTTATGGTCCTAAAATTATTTTTAACTAGAACTTTTAAATTTGAAATATGGCGGCAATGTCGTAGATTGTCGTGATTCTCACAGAAAGTGACTCGGCTACCGATGAGGGCGCTGATGTCGAAATCGACAGGGCCGACTTCGTTGATATTAGGAACTAATTACAGGATTGAATTTACACAATTTTTATATTGTTTCATTTAAAAATAAAACTTTTTTTATGTATAATCTTTGCGTGACTTTGAAAAAATATTTGATCTTAGTACTGTATTTTTTTAAATGTCTTTTACTTTTTTAAAGTTTCTTTTTTGTCCCTAACTTTTTTAAATGTCAGCTATTAGATGATTCGAAAGAAGAAAGTTTGAAAAGGATCAATTAGACATTTTTAAGGTAAATGACACGTATTGTAAAATTTAACATAATCAGGAATCTAGAGTTTATTTGATTATGGTACAATCCGGTACGTAAGAGCTTTTGTCGCAATTCTACTGAATTTCTTGCTTAAAATAATAAAATGAATGTAATTTCATCCTTATTTTGTGGAGGCTTTCATGTATATAATCTTTTCGATGGTATTTGTGATTTAAATTTTTTCTTGGCAGAATTGTATTGATCTATCGCCTCTACTGTTCCTTTCTCCTAAGCCAAAGGGCCTGTAATTACCTCATTTTTTTTCCTTTCCCCACTTTGGGTTTTTTGTGACTTGGTGAGTGTTATCCTCGGAAATTATTACTTAAATTCTGTTATATAAGTTAGCTTGAATCTTTAGATCCCTGTCTTTGACTCTTTAAATATCTGCCAGAGTAAGGAATAAAGTCTATTGCAATATTACTTATAAATCTTTTAACAATGCCTTCAACTCCATTCCAGTGATATTTTTCTTGATTGCATGAATACTAGAAAGTTGCGTGGTTTATATTGAATTAACTTGAGCCAGAATATCATGTTTCACATATAGAATTGCCATTTATTTTCATGATGTTGCGTTTAAATTTACGCATTGTGGCATAAGTCTACAGACTTATCTCTACAGACTTAACTCTCTACAAACTTTTATTGACTCACAGTTTCTTATTACGAAGGAGTACGGAAATGAGGCGATGAACATGTTATATCTATAAGTAAATCATTCAAGAAATAAATGGCCGCACAGTTTATCGCAAAATTAGAAAACACTCTAATTATTGGAAACAAATGGATGATGTGTTTTTCAAAATATTCTCATTTTGCCATATATTATAACTTTGGAAACTGTAATGGTACTAAGAATTGTTGAACTCAGTTTATATTGGCTGCAATGGTTTGAATAAGCGTTGAAAATCGACTATCAAGCACTTTATTTTTCTTATTCCGAAAATAACGAATGGAAAAGACACAAATCAAAAAGTAAGTAAATTTGGTCATTTGTAATAATGTTCTACAAATATATATTGGGTTGATGCAAAAGTTTGTATCAACTATCATTATCTGAAACAAATTTTTCCAGTATTACTATATTCCGATGAAAAATGGACCCTTAAGAAACAAGGCTTCAAACCCAATGATTCTTTTGAACTTTGGTGCCGGACTCGGGTCTCTTACATTCCGTGAACTATCAGACGAACAAACGCATCCGTTATTCAAGAAATTAATGAACTTACAAGGCCATTCCAACTTATTAATGAACAATTACTCGATGATGCTGAAAGAGTCCAAATATTGTTCGGGCATATTGAATGTAGGGATGGTAATAACCTATAAAGACTGATAATACAGGGATGTATGGGGGGTTCTAAATCACGCGGTGGCCCTCCAAAAAGACGGATAGACCATATTAAAAAGCTAACCGGTACATTTCTCCAATATGCAATCAAGAAAAACAGAAATAGAGAACGCTGGCGAGAAATAGTCCGAAAAGTACACAAACGGAATGAGTTTCCATAGAGTAGGAAAGTTTGTCACGTTTTTGGCCCCAAATGGCATTACATCGCTAAGATCGAAGACTTTTATTTCACACGTGGAAAGTTTTGATGTTTTTTTGACAGAAGGAATTTCAACGAAAAAAATTGTGCCTTTAAAATTTTATTTAGTATTAAAAACTGCCAAAAATAAGAATCATTTTCGACATATTATGCTTTTTTATCTCCGAAAAGGCAAGAACGTTTCGAAGACGTAAAATAAGATATCTGCTCTATACGATGAGGGTGCCATTGACTAAACCACATATCTTAAGTGATTCAGACAATTTCATGAAAACAATTTCGATCTTAGCGATGTATCACGTTTTAGACGACCGGCCGAGGCTGATTGACAACTGAAAGTGATTGACATCGAACAACTGGAGAGATCGCAGAAATTCTTGTAATCAACTAATTAACAGTGTCAAAATGATTATGTCAACTTGAAACGATTAACAAGGCCGATGTAAGGGTGCAGTTTAGGAGAAAAACTTTTTCTTCTCTATTGAAGCGCAATTAAATCGCGTCCTCTTTAAAGCGAATAGTTACAGGTGATAAAAGATTTATTGAGTATAATAATAATAAGCGTAAGAGATTATGGTGTAGGCGCAGAGATGTTTATTCAATCAGCACAAAAGCCAGTTTACATCCGAAGAAGGTTATGTTATGCATTTGGGGGGTCACGAAGAGAATCGTTGAGCTGTCACCTTAAAATCAGACCGAAGCAATACTAGAACTAAGTGGATTAACAGAAAAGGCATTGCGTTCCATCGAGATAATGCTAAAGGACACATGTCTTTCGTCATCTGAAACCTGAAAAAAGAAAACAAAAAACAAGTCTAAAGCTTGTTCTCATTTAAGGGCCACCTGAATAAATGAAGGCTTTGTATAGTTCAAGTATCTAAAGGAAAGTTTATCAATCATTTTATATTTGTTTAAATACGCTTGTTAGGTCAGTTCAGGTCGAGCTTCAAGAGAGTAAGCTGCTCTCTGCGATCTCCGAGTTCTTTAGTTTCATACGAGGTGATGGCCGACCCTGCGGGGTTTACCATCACGAGGAAGGCGTTTTAGTCGCTCCAACGTACATCAGAAGAGAAACGCATCAATGACCTGGAAGGCCAGATGCGCTATCTAAAAGAGATGGGTAACCTTTCTGGTGCAGAACTCAATGAGTTACGCAACAAGAACATGGTACTAAGTGAAGGTTTGGACAAGGTCCAAAAAGAAAATAATCATCTGGGGAAAAAATCTTATGATTTTGTCAAAGCATCAGATGGTGAAAAAGAATGAAAAGAAACCGCCATGGAAGATGACTTTTCATTCTACGGGTCCGACATAGACCTATTAGAAGAAGGCTGGACATCGGTTTCAGATACAGACAGCAGCAGCAGAGGCAAAAATAAGAAAAAGCCTGCGAAACGAGCAGCGAAGTCAGAAAAAGAGGTTCTCCCTCCGCTTAAAAAGCCGGCCTCAGAGAGCGCATCGTAAGCCCCAGTATTCAAGAAGTCAATACCGCCAAAGTCGGTCCAGACCAAAACTGCACCTCCAAAGAAAGCAGGGGGGGCCCCAAGACACAGAAGTCAACCTAACTACCGGCGATTGTCCGTCGGGACAAAGCGGCCTACCTTCGGGTTCTTCGACTCTTCAGAAAAAGAGACATCAACCTAGGAAAATCAACAACGAAGCAGAAACGGGGTCATGATAAGACGTCTGATCGCAGACGACTATAGAGCCGTCACATGATTTTTGGATGAGCGGATCTACAAGTATCATGCGTTTTGCATTCCTGAAGAGCGCAACCTTTGTGTTCTCATCAGGGGTGTATGGAAGACCATCCCCACACCGTCAATCCCAAGGGACTTTTCGACATGGGTTATCACCCAATCCATGTCAAAAGATGGAAAAATAAGAAAAGCAATCCCATGGCCATGGTACAGGTTGTAGTTATGCGTGCGTGTAATCTGTACATTACATGCACTTTAAAGTTAGATTTAAAATTTAATTACAAAAAAAAAACAGGTTAATTTAATTAAATTCAATTAAAAAAAACAGGTTAATTTAATTTAATTTAAAAAAAATGTTAAAAGCCACTAAACTTAGAATAGTATTAATGTTATTATAACCTTAAAAATTAGAATACATTATAGAGTAATTTGACCTAATCATAAAATATCACGTGTAGTGGCAGGTCATGTAGTATTTCATAAAATAGATTTTTCATCTCGGACAATTCTACATCGCGGATATTTCCCATCCGCATTGCCAAATTGGGAACGTTATTGAAATAAGAATTTTAAAATTAATATAATTGATTTTAAAAATAACTTACTCCTAATCTGATTATCAATGCTTTCAAACAAATTAAACAATTGCGTATGGTGGTAATATCATGTGGTGCATTCTCAACTGCTCTGGTGAACAAATAGAAAATATAAGTTCCACAAAGTGTTGCCCGATATCCCGCTCCAGCGTAATATTTACAGAGGTCATGTTTGTAATCGTAGCAAACTCTAAAAGGTAAATATCTAAAGACAAAATTATACTAGATATTCTGCAACAGCTTTGTACACTTGATGGCTGGGAAGGAGCTGTGTAATTTCATTATTAGCAGCCACGAAATTCACAACGGAATATCCACTAGGCAAAATCGTCAAGCTTACATCCATAAGCAGATATTTTCGCGTGTTCTGAACTTGTCTGGAATTTCCTTCTGCCATTTCTTGTACCCGAATGTCAAACAGTAAATAAAAACATAAACTAACATCAAACAGAATGAAACTAACCTACGTAGAAGTTAACCATATATTCGGTACGACTGAGTAGGAGAATATTAGTGGGGATGACCCCCCACCCGATGACAAATTTCAGGGGCCTACAAGTTGTAAAGAATTGCATATACATATTTTTTTATTTACATATCCACAGAACGTTTTTTATTTTTTTTTTCGCTCATAATCACATGTACACTTATATGACAAATCTTATGAGTACAGTCAGATCTCCTTATTTGCTGCGTTCCGTAAATTTGCCGCGATGGTAATTTGTAGGGGATTATAAACAGCAGCGGTTCGTGGGGGAAAAACAGGAGGGCACCTATAACCAAATTTAGGAATGGGGATAGGAAAATGCGTCGCAACCAAAAATTTTACATTTCTTAGTATCATACACACACATGGTCGTGTAGAAATACGAGTGTAACTGTCAAACATCAATTAGAGATGAATGACAAGTTGAGGCAATAAAACAAAAGATTCGTACCGATCGTGCGAAGGCGATTTTTATCAAAAGCCATAGCGTCACGCGTCGACTTATTTGTCGACTTACTTTCGGCCAAGCGGCGATAAGACGTGATTTTTTATAAATAATTTGATAGTTGTTTGTTTTGAAAGGTAACTAGTAAATAAATACATATTATTCTAAAAATATAATATGTATCATTAGTTTTGGATCCGCAAATTAAGAAAATTTCAGCCGTGAATAGAAGAAGCGGTCACAATTTTTTAATCCGCGAATAACGAAACCGTGAATAAGGATCTTTGATTGTACATAAATTTACACAAAAGCTTAGTCCAATTTTATTTGGACAATACAGGGTGTAAATGATTTAGTGTAGTACACTTCCGGTAGGTCTTTTTTGGGAAAATAAACAATGCATCTAATCTAACCTTAAAATTCATAAGCATTTTAAATACAACTTAAATTACTATAGTTACTTGAGTCTGGATATTCCCAACGGTCTATTCTAGTTTTTAACACATTTAACAACAGTTTTACACATTTAACTACACAACACTTTGCTCGGATTTTCACTGATCATTGCACAATCACGCAAGCTCAAAAGGTTTTCTTTTCTTGAACCATCGCAAGTCTAGGTTGAGTAAGAGTTGAAAGACTTCAGCTCCTGGAAATCTTAATTTCTTCATTGACTTTTCCTCTCAAACGACGATGTTCATTCTGAACATTCCAAGAAACAGTAACGATGTTCCTTAGAATTCCGTTCTGGAATACTCTGAGGCAATTGCAATTGCTTTCTTGAGTATAAACCTATAAGCTGAAGGTCGTATGTCCATATCGGTTTAAGCACTTGCTGGTAGACCAGCACTTTGTTTTGGATAGACAGCTGGGAATGTATTCCCATCATCCAATACATATTTATATATTTGAGTTTTTATAGTTCTGGTTGTCTGTCATTTCGATTAAGGTCCAATTATTTGGCAGTTTCTTTACACTGGGTGGTTATTTATTTTTTTGTTCCTGAAATTGATATGAAGACATTTATTTTCATATAATTATATACGCCATTGTCTGGTCCAAGTGTTTATGTCGCTTACTGCGCCTATTTTCAAGTGGTAAAATTACAGCATCATCAGCAAATGTGACTAGTTTGATGATTACAGCTACTGGAATGTCGTATTTGTATAACAGGTCCCTGTACCCTATCTTGGGACACTCCTGCATCTATTGATGTTAATTCTGAGTATTCATTTTCTACATTGGTCCACAAAATTCAAACTTTTTTTGTCATACGAAAACATCTGTTTAATTTAGATAGTAATATGGTCAATTAACAAGAATATATTAATAAAAAATGAATATATCAGGTTTCTTTGTAACATTCCAACATATATTTTTATAATAAACTGTACGAAAATACACTTCTACATATACAATCATCCACTTATACACATTATTCATGGTTTCAGCGAGTATTTACCTTCCGGTAGGTCCCTTTTCAATCCTCAGCAGTAATCGGCTACCATCTCAAGATTCCATTTCCCTTGATATCGCATCTCTATAAGGAAAATATCCTCTATTGATTGATTCATTTGAAATTTTCTGGGTTTTCTTTTTTAGCTGTGGAGTCAGGTTATTTAGTGTATTTTTATTTTCGCTTGTTCTGGATCATTCCCACTCTTTCCTGGCCTTTCTCTTATCTTTTGCCAGATCACGTATTTTCTTGGGATAGTTGACACCGATGCTTTTTGTTTAATTCAGAGATTATGTGTCATGCTTCTATTCATTTATGTTTTTATTGCTTTGTTGTCTTGATACATTCAACGTGATTCTCTCACTGAGTTCCAGTTTAAAACTTTCCCAGTCAGGGGATTTGTTTCTTAATGCCGGATTTGGCAATTAGTTATTACGTTTTCACTAAGCGTCGACATTGGTGAGTGATATGATGATGCTCCCTCTCCTTCTTCAACTTGCATGTAATTAATGGCTATTTTCCTTGAAATAAATAAATTCAGGAGGTCTGGAATATTGTTCATATCAGTTGGACGATAACTTGGTTTTCCAACTGAGTGCCACTTACCTTTTATTTCGATCATCGCTTGATAGAGTTCTTCACTCTTTTTTTTTTGTTAAGCCTGAGCCCCAATGTGTGTGCTTAGTACTGAGTCTTTTTGTATTCTATATCTTGGTAGCGAATATATAGCTGCTGTAGTAATTTCATATTTTTTGTTTCGACGCTTGCGCTAGCTTGGACTTTTTCTGTCACATATTTTTCTCTTTCATAATTAATTTGATATTTTTAATTATGATTACTGCTTTAGTTTTGTTGGTGCAGTCTATGATAAACTTGGTATCCCTTAAGCCTTATATATCTTTTTATTCGTGAAATGAGTTGCTGATGTGAAACATACATCAATATTTTCTAGAGTAACCTCTATGTATCCTTCTGATGCTGTAGAAGTCCATTTACATTTCATTCTAATATTCTTAGATTGCGACGGCAGTGCCGTTTTTCAAGTTTGGTTAGTCTATCAACGATATATTTTTTAAATTATTCTTATCTTTTTTCTTGCTGTTCCATCATTAGTGTTTGTCATTGTTTCTTCATTTGCTGGTGCTATTAAAGTAGCCGTTTCAAGCATTTTGTCGACGATTTCTTTATATTGATCCGTTATTTCTACTTAATACGGGTCTTGTAACACAGCAAAGCAATTCGTCAAAGCAATTTGAAAATTGCTGCCCTTTTCCAGCAAATTCCCAGAATCCACTTTGTCCTTCGTTGACCTCACCATTCTTTCGTTCTCTCTTCGACAGTTGTTCCTAACTTTTGCTCGTACCATTCGGTGGTCACTTCCAACTTTAAAATGGTTAAGGACAGTAAAATTGGTATAACTCCTGACTACTGTTGTCTCATTGGACGCAGTCGAAAGAAGTCCATGTATAAACTCCATGTATAAGCCAATGTATAAATCATAGTGTAATAAAACTCCATGTATAAGCCATAAGACGAGAAGTCGGCGAAAATATGGGTTGTTTAATTGTGGAGAAGGACTCCCTATTCTTGGCGAGAGAGCATATGTCGGTACCCTGATGAGTTTAACCACCAACAGACGAAACATGTGCCCTCCAATGTAAGGCATGAGTGTGGCTTCCTCCCGGTCAAGCAACTAACCAATGCTCATTATGGCGGAGACGCAGGTTGTTGTGCGTTCCACATAAGATTGTGGAACCCAACGGTTGGGGGTGTATAACTCCTGACTACTGTTGTCTCATTGGTTGCAGTCCAAAGAAGTAAAAAAACTCCATGTATAAACCATCCAACGAGAAGTCGGCGAAAATATGGGTTGTTTGATTGTGGAGAGGGACTCCCTATTCTTGACGAGTGAGCATATGTCGGTACACTGATGAGTCTCACCACCAACAGACAAAACAAGTGCTCTTTAATGTAAGGGATGGGTGTATCTTCACCGCTTCACTCGAAGCGGACAATACTTGAAAATGCCAAATAAGATTTTGGCGAAACGTCGTGACTCTTCACAGAATGAACGGATCGACAGCCGGAATGATTTAGAAACATTACCTACCATCTGTGAAAATATTAGATGTAACATATAATATATTTGTAATATATATGTAATTTATATTACATATATATATATATATATATATATATATATATATATATATATATATATATATATATATATATATATATGTCATATATATATATATATATATATATATATATATATATATATATATGTCATATATATATATATATATATATATATATATATATATATATATATATATATATATATATATATAATATATATATATATACTTATATATATATATATATATATATATATATATATATATATATATATAGTATATATATATATATATATATATATATATATATATATATATATATATATATATATATATATATATATGTCATATATATATATATATATATATATAGTCTATATATTATATA
>JARFXV010002571.1:0-90394 GCA_031761425.1 Cosmopolites sordidus | reverse complement strand
AACACCTGCGTCTCCGCCTAAATGAACATTTTTCTTGAGTGCTTGACCGGGAACGAGCCCCACTCATCCCTTCATATGGAGGCAAATTGCAGATTTTGTATCACGTTGTTCATTCTTTCTAACTCTTGGCGGTGCTTTTGGTGATGGCCTGATTATTTCTTGCGAAAAATAAATAGGCACTGTTGATGAATCTTCTTGGGTTTTCGGTTTTCTTTCGTTTTTAGCGGTTTTTTTTAATTTGATTCTTTAAGAACGATAACTTTATTAACATAACATGGTTTTCTAAAACATTTCTCTCGTTTTCATTCTCCAGCTTTTTTTCTGAGCTGTTATCTCTATCGATGACATTATTGTTGTTTGGGACTAAAACTTATATAGATGCTTGAGATTCTTCAGATGTAGGCAAAGGACGGTCTTTGACTAAAGAAGGAGCAAACTCGTCTTCTGTAAATACGTTGGGATTGCAAGGCTAAAGGCCAGTTTTTTTAAAAGAGTTAGCGACGTTGGTGGGCATTGAAGTCAAAGGCGACGCATTTTGACGAATCCCAGAATTTCATAAATACCTTTACTCCTAATCCTTCAAAAGTTTGACCAATAAGATTCTGTCGGCGATAAATCTGGATACCTCGTCAGCCAGCTTTGCCGAAAAATCAGATTTGAACATATAGTCTCCCCATAAGATAAGTCCAGGAATATTTTTTTCTTTATATGGGTTTTTCGCTGATCTAAAACTCAAAAAATATCTAAAATATCTGTTCTTATGTAAATAAAGAATCACTGGGTAAAAATAAAAAAACCAAACGGAGACAAATTTCTCAGTGATTCTTTTTTGTAATAAATTTGCCTAACGAACAAAATTTTAAAAATATAAAAATGTTTAAAAAAAATACAAACTTTTAATGTTTACGTTTCGGGAAGTATTCTCCTCCCGTTTTCAAAACGAATCTAAAAATAAATTATATTAATTTCTATAAATTCTGAAAAGATAGGAAGTAAATATCTTTTTTGTGTATGTCAATGATACTTACATTAAAAATTAGTTTTTAGTGACAGCGACATATTACCAAAAAATATATATAAGTGAGGTTTACTGTGTGATTGTGATTGTGTATTGAAATACTTAAATGTTTTTAATTGTATTCTTTAGAATCTGGAACCATATCGAATTTAAGTTTACCGAAGGCATAGCAATACAGTTATTTTTATTTAAATTAATTATAGCGGTTTCTTTTAATCTTCTGTATTTTGTTACCGATTCTTTTAATACCGTTTCGGAATTATTCCAATTGATTTTATGACCCGATTCCCATGCGTGTTGACAAATTCTAGATTTATTAAAATCAAAAATGATTAAATGCAAATAAAGAAAAAAATATATGAACACGCCAGAATCATACGGACATTACTTAAGTCCAGGAATACTAGTTGCATGCCATTTTATTACAAAAGGTAAATTTCGCTACACCTAATAATGTTTCATCCTCCTACATCCATTATGACCACCTAAACTCATCACTAAGGTCAATAACATTCCATTAAAGGTGTCATTTAATTGTAGCTCGACACCATTTTAAGCGAAATGTCTTATGGTGCGCTGTAAGAGAACGCACACAATAACGACGATAAGCATGCATCTCCATCGCAAGTAAATATCGATTAACAGTCATCTTCGAAACAGCCCTACCTGTTGCTGCAACAAAAGCATGCACTTGCCAAATATTTTTATTTGAATTCGTACAGAAAGAATCCTAAAATGCCGTTCCTTGCGTCCTTTGCCCTTTCTGAAAAAAAAGTTTTTATCAATACTTTTTGCCTGTTTTAATGTGCGGTTCAGAAACCTTAACATTAACTAAAGTGGCAGTAAAAATGATAAAACTAACACAATATATCTTCGAGAGACCAATGTCAGTGTTATCATTAAATGATATGGTACGAAGAATGATACGAAAACAAAGATTCGCAAAAGAACTAGATTATTAAATGCAGCAATAATATTAACTACCCTTAAATGGAACTGGGCGAGGCACATTACCAGAATATGATGATCCGATGACAGAAGAGCCAGAAAAGAGTACCTCCTAATCATCCATGGGCAACAGATGGAGTTTTAGAAAATCGGTCCTTGGTGGCTCTGAAGTATTAGATTTCGATGTTAAACGTCGATAATGCTGTTTTTTCGATTTTATGCATTGTGGCACCACCATGGGTCCCAGATGGGGGGCCAAATCAGGAATTTTCTGTAGGTAAATAATTCCACATACATAGAAATGTGCATTTATTAGATTAAAAAGAAATTAATTAAATAAAAAAATTAATTTTACTTCATCTACAATTTCATAAATACAATAGTGCATAGGCACATAATTAACCAGCTAAATATATGGGAAGCATGAGATGGGCCCAGCGCTGGCAGTCCAGGTACGGGGGGGGGGGGGGGGGGTTGTTGCCTTCCACTTCCCCCCGCCCGTGTATGCCCGTAGACATCGCCCTTGATAACATTTCATTTTTTGATCCGTTATACCTTTATGGCCTCATAACAACAATGTCCATTCATCTCGTTATTTTGCGCAAACAAACCTGCGTTTTAAAGTTTGTCTCTTTTCAATCATTAAAATGAGATGTACAGTTGATTTAAAAATGGCAGTAAGCTTCGTAATGAGTTTGGCAGATAACTCAATGATCATTCCAATTGTTATTGATGAATTTGGCCTTGCATTGGTCTTCATTGATCTCTCTGCCATCACAAAATCTACAAAATTCTTACGAGGGTTGCTATTTATATATCCGGAATTGGAAACAATGATGTTGCTAGGGGCTATCTAAGTTTGACATTGTTGACTGTATACGTACTTAGAAGGTTTTCTCATACGGACGCTATTTGTGTTGTTTAGTGATTTGAAAATTTTTCTCAGCCAAAACATGGAATTAACTCGTTAGAATTTTCGTCCGATGATTTACTACGACTTTCAACGTGAATTATCTCAACAACTTCATCGATAAACTCACTTCGACTTTTGGTCTAAAGCTCCTAAAACCACTGTATATCAGTGGTTTAGTGAATTCAATCGTGGCTGACGTTTGCTTACGGGAGAATTTAAAGAAGGTTTTCTAAAATCGACTGTTGTGCCAGAAAACATCGATACCGTGTGCGAACTGATAAAGCAAGATCATCATGTGACATACCGTGAGATTGAGATATCCCTGGGCATTAGTAAAATGTGTAAAATATTTGTGGGCGTTGAATTCCGCATAATTTGACAATCGCTCAAAAAAAGCTTCGTGTCGATTGGTGCAAAGAAATGAGAAATGCTCAAAAAATAGAATCATGGTGCGTTAAAAACCGTATATATACCGTGTATGAGCCTGACAGTAAACAGCAGTCGACTGTATGGGTCTTTCAAAATGAGCCAAACCCAACAAAAGTTGTTCACGTAAGAAGCACTTCGTAGTAAATGGTTGCCTGCTTTTTGGGATAAATGGATACGTGGTTACAGTGCCACTAGAGAATCGTAGAACGGTCAATTCTGAATGGTACATGACTATTTGTTTGCCAGAAGCCTTAGAAAAAATAAGAAAAAACAACCAGTGACGAATGATCATTCTTCCGCCTAGCAACACTCAGCTCTCACACAGCGGACCGAACAACTCCATATCTGACCGGTTAAAACATCGAATTGACGGGTTATCCGCCGTACAGTCCTGATTTGGCATCCAATGATGTTTTTTTGTTCTCGCCCGTGAATAATAAACGACGTGGTCAACGATTTTTGACGCCAGAAGAACCGTTTGATGCGTTCAAAATGCATGTTTTGAAGATACATCAATCGGAATGGAAAAAGTGCTATGGGAAAAGTGCTAAAATTGGTTCAAATGTATGCGAAAGTGTATCGACCATAGCAGAGAATATTTTGAAAAATATTCACTATTTTTTTTAATGATAAATATTTTTTATTATTTCAATGATAAATATTTGTTTTTATTTATTATTCCGGATACATAAATAGCAACTATCGTACTATTCATTGCTTCGCCATTATAAGTACAAATCATTTTACAGGTTTTTGTGGTATTTTTAGCCAATAAATTTAAGTTTAAATGTGATTACGATTACGAACTTGATGAAATGACTAATAAAGGAATTTGAAAAATACCAAAACAATAACGTTTATATTCTGTTATTATTTCAATGGAATTCATAAGACAAATCAAGACTGTACAACCACACGAACGCGAGTCATTTTTCTCCTTGAATGTACCATTATCGCTGAATGTATTGTTTGATAGACTTAAAACTACATTAGAGAATAACTTGAATTACACGGTTCTAATCAGAAAAACAATCAGAATTTAGAAAATATCGCAAGAGGAAAAAGGGCAACCCTCTGTCAGCTTCGATCTGACTTTATCAATTATTTTATTATTATACTTTGTTACTAAAGTTTCTATCTAGTTTATCCTATATATAATTTTTTACAGTTTTTATTGAGGGTATTTTTATATTATTGTAAATAGTAGGGAATTTCGGAGATCTGTCTGATCATTTAATTATTAACTGTCTAAACGTGTCTTTATTACATTTGTAAATTTCTTTTGCTTCTAAAATGTTTAGTTGTTTATTTTTTGGGGGTGCATGTAAAATTTTTAAATTTGCTATATCGGATATATATTCCCGATATATATGTGTGAAATGGTTCGCAACATTAGATTTTTGTTTCATTAGTAGGTGTGCAGATTGGTATCCTTTGAATCAGGTCTGAAAACTTTGACCTGTTTGCCTGTTTGTTGAATATATATATATATATATATATATATATATATATATATATATATATATATATATATATATATATATATATATATATATATATATATATATATATATATATATATTGTTGAACTGATCGACAGTCGGAATGATTTAGAAATATCTAGCATCCGTGAAACTATATATATATATATATATATATATATATATATATATATATATATATATATATATATATATATATATATATATATATATTATTTTATTTTATTATTATTTCGTATATTAGCAATCAGAATTACAATATTCTATAAGCTAATGTGATGGCTTGAGGGCTAGACTTCCCTATATTGGCGTGATGAGGTGACTCCCCCAACGACGAGTCCCCATTATCCTTCTATCAGGTCTGTTGGCCAGTTTCTTTTTAGTCTTCTATTATTTGTTGGATTCAAAACAGGCTGTAGTAGGGTGTTAGGATGGCTTTCCAGTTTGTGGTGATATTTTATGCTGCTGCTCTTGATCACATCCTTAACATAGGGTATCTGGAGATCGTGAAGAGTGTGGTTTGATATGTACCAAGGTGCGTCGGCAATCATTCGTAATATTTTGGATTGACATCTTTGGATAATGGCTAAATTTGATTTACTGCTACATCCCCAAAGTTCTATCCCATAAGTCCAAATTGACTTAATGATAGCCTTGTATAATAGAATTTTGTTATCTAAAGATAAGTTAGACTTTCTTCCGATAAGCCAGCTCAATTGTTTTACTTTTAGGTCAATTTGTTTTCTTTTTTTGACTATATGGGTTTTCCACGTAAGTTTACTGTCCAAGTGTATACCTAAATATTTTGTATTCGTGAATGTTGGGATTTCTACGTTATTAAAATGTAAGCTAGGGCATTGCCTTTTCCTGAGGGTAAAGTTGACTTGCGCTGATTTTGTCTCATTTATTTTAATTTTCCACTTTCGAGTCCAGGTTTGAATTAGGTGCAGGTGGGTTTGTAGTTTGTTTGAGGCTTCGACTGGGTTTATATTTGATGAAAGTATGACTGTGTCATCAGCAAATGTACCAATTGTGGTGTATTTTGTTATTGGGAGATCAGCCGTATAGAGTACGTAGAGCAAGGGGCCGATAACGCTGCCTTGTGGAACTCCCGATCTAATGGTATATTTTTCCGATGTGCTATCGTTTATTTTAACTTTGAATTTCCTTTCGATGAGATAGGATTTTAAGAGATGGTAATATGTTATAGGAAGAGATTTTTTGATTTTGAATAGTAGGCCATCATGCCAAACCTTGTCGAAAGCCTTACTGACATCTAGGAACACTGATGTACAGTATTGTTTGTTTTCTATTGCTCTATTTATTTCATGGGTTATGCGATGAGTCTGTTGCGTAGTTGAATGGTTTTGTCTAAAGCCAAACTGGTGTGCAGGAATCTAGTTTTCTGTATCGGGGTCAGTATTTATTCTGTTGAGTATAAGTCTTTCAAAATGTTTTGACATAACGGTCAGTAGACTTATAGGTCGAATAGATGAAGCTTCTGTCAGATCTTTTCCGACTTTGAGTATTGGGATTATTAGAGCAATTTTCAGTTGTTTAGGCCAGTAATTGCATTTCAACATAGCATTGAGTATGTAAGTGATTAATACTATCCCTTTTCTTGGAAGTTCCTTTAACATTTTAGGAGTAATTTTATCGATACCTGGAGCTTTTTTTGTATTCAGTAAACTAATTTCTCTTTTGACTTCTTTTGGAGTAGCAACCTGAATGGATGGTATGTCCGTCGTGATGGCAGCCAATTCTCTTTCTATTTCCTCATCTAGTTCCTCGTCGTTTGGAGTAAATACTTCAGCAAAATATTTAGCAAGCACGGTCGCTTTTTCTTCGTCGCTTCTGGCCCAGTTACAATTTGGCATTTCTTCGTTGCGAATGGATGTAGCTTGTATTTTAGGTTTTCTCTTATGTTTGATTGGTTTCCAAATTGTATTGTCAAATCTGTTGAGCTTTGTAACATATTCTTGAAATGATCTCTCTCGAGCTTTTTTTAGTTTTAATTTCAAATTATTAATCGCTCTATTTAAGATAGTTTTATCTGACGGAGCCTGGGTTCAATGCCACTTGGCTCTCGCTATCCGTTTTATAGCTATAAGTTTTTTTATCTGTAACGGTATATTATATCCTTGATTTGGCATGTCAGATTGAGGTGTTGCATGTTGTGCTGCCTCTATTAGGATACTGGTTAGCCTTGTTACTGCCGAATCAATTTCGTTCGGATTTTTAAGGGATACTTTTAGGTCTATTTTCTCATCGATTTTATTTTGGTATTTAGACCAATTTGTGTTTTTGTTGTGTAATCCAGGAATTGTGTATTTATTAATAACAAAATTACTAATTGTTGCGATTGGTGAGTGATCTGATGATAAGTCATAACTTGATACAACGTCCATGTATTCTGAGGAAATTCCATTGGTGATAAAGAAGTCTAATAGGTCTGGTATTTTGTTATGATCAGATGGCCAATACGTAGGAGTGCCTGTTGACAGGAACGAGTAATTCTGTTCATGTATCAGATTTGATAGTTCTCTGCCTTTAGTAGTCGTCAGCCGTGATCCCCACAGAGTATGTTTGCTATTGTAGTCTCCACCTGCAATGAATTTCGGCCCTAATGTTTCAAAGAAATTCCCAAAATTATCTTTTTTTATTTGGTGTCGCGGTGGGCAATAGACTGCAGCAATAGTTAATTCATATGGCATCAGTTTAACTTTGACTGCTGTGGCTTGCAGAAAATTCTCTTTATATTTAGGCATTTCATGGTGTTTAATAGTGTTTTTGATAATTACTGCTGTTCCAGCATGTGCAGTGTTATCTGGGTGATTAGTAATATAAGTTATATAGCGTGGAATATGAAAATATGTTTTATCTGTGAAATGCGTTTCACTTACCAGCATTATATCTATTGAATTTTGATGGAGAAATAATTCAACTTCATGTTTTCGTTGTGGAAGGCCATTAGCATTCCAATGGGCAATTCTTAAGAATTTAGTGAATTTTACTTATCAACGTTGTGAGCATGTTAAGTACCATGCTATTTTGTTGGACGAGTTGCTGAAACATCGCCTTGAATTCCTCTAAGAATTTGCTGATTATATTTGAGTTGTCTTCGTTGTTAGTTTGATTGATGTTTCTATTGCCTGTTACATTTGCATAGCTGATATTTTGTCGAACGTGAGCTGTTGATTGGGTTGTATTATGTTGGATGTTGAGTCTGTTATTTGCATTATTTGGTTTTTCTGTAATTCTATGGTAGAATTCACATCCTCTGTAGCTTGCTGTATGTGGGCCTCCACAATGAGCACACTTTGCGGGTACGTTTTTACTTTTCTTGCAGCTGGATGTACTGTGTGGTCCACCACATTTTACACATACATACGGTCGATTGCAGTATGTTTTTGTGTGTCCGTAGTTTTGGCATCGCATACATTGAGCTATACCTCTGGTTTTTCTTGGTGGTTCTACTTGTATTATTTTATTCTGAAAAGTATTTATTTTATAAATATCCTTGTTATTGTCTGCTGGCTCCAAGTCAACAAAGAATAGGGTTAATGGTTCTTTTGTTATTCGTTTTCTTCCGTTTAATATGTTCCTTACTTTATGTCCCTTCTGAGATAGTTCTTCTTTGATTTTTCGTTCAAATCAGTTGTATGATGTAGGTGTTTAATTACTACTCTGTATGCTCGCTCATCCTTAAGTTGATATGTATGGTGTACGATTTTGTTTTCCCTCAGAAAATGTATTAGTTTTCTATAGGTGTCTGAAACGTTGCTACTAATTTTTATTGTATTATCTGCTAGCGTTTTTGTACGGTATTGTTCATCTTCAACTATTTCCCTCAACTTGTTTCTCATTTCTTGATAGTTAGTTACCCCGTAAATAAATATTGGTGGTGGTTTTGGAATTATATTTTCTGGCTGCTTCTCATTGTTACTTACTTCGTTATCTACAGGTAAGCTATTGAATCTGTTGTTTAGTGGGACACTTTGTTGATTGTTTGGGTTTATTTTCCTCCTTTTGGTATGTTTCACGTTTTGCCACGGATGCTCAATATTTTCTTGATCATCTAGCTCATCATCGCTAGTTGATGACATTCTGTAACAGTACTTATTATTATGTGTTGACTGGCTCTGCGATCTAGTTGCAGGAGTTGTATATTGTGTTGGTACACCCTGTATGTTATTGTTGGTTGGTACACCCTGTCTAGCATTGTTGGTTGGTAGGTTCTGTGTAGTTTCAGTAACTGGTTGACCGTCCTTTTTATACCCTAATAGGTTCCCCGAAGGGAACATATTTATATTTTATTTCTCACTTATCTCTCGATATTTTATCAGTTTATTATCAATACAAAATTATTGTTATTTCTCGATAAATAGGCAAATCACTCGGTGAGGAATTCGCCCGGAATTCCTGGTATGCGTCGATCCCGGCACCGGCAAAACACGTCCGAGTACCGCGAGGCCTCGATGAACACTATATATATATATATATATATATATATATATATATATATATATATATATATATATATATATATATATATATATATATACCTTAGTTTAATAATGTCGGTTTGATAATGTAACATTGTTTACGAAACTATAGTCAGAAAGTTATATATATATACTATATATATATATATATATATATATATATATATATATATATATATATATATATATATATATATATATATATATATATATATATATATATATATATATATATATATATATATATATATATATATATATATATATATATATATATATGAGTATATTGTATATACTCATATATATATATATATATATATATATATATATATATATATATATATATATATATATATGAGTATATGAGTATATTGTGTATTTGTACGACAATTTTGACGCTACAAGAATTTAGATTAAAAAAAAAAAATGTAATAACAGACAATTTTGATAATAAAAGACTGAGTGGGCTACCATGAGGAACCATTGCTAGACCATCCTTTTGTTTATAAAATGCATTATTAAATTGAAAATAATTTTCATTAATGCAAGAATTCTAAAATATCGTTCTTAATAATTGGATTGATGTTATTTTATATGAGCAAATTATCTATTAATTGTAGGCAATCTTTATTTGGAATATTCGGGAACATATTGCTAACGTCAAGGGATATTAGAAAACCGTTTTTTGGTACAGTTAGTTTGCTAAGCTTTTTTGTAAAGATCTACCGAATTTTTTATTGAATGTTTGTTGTAAGATATTATTTAAGAAAATGCTAGGTGTCTTAAAGGGCTATTTGTGTATAAAACCACTGGTCTTATTGGGAAGTTTTTTTTTTAATTTTAATTAAACCGTAGAGTTTTGGAGGAGTAGGATTCCTATTAGCTGTTGTGGGGCAAACAGGCCGAAGTTTTCAGACCAGATTTAAAGAACAACAATCTGCGCACCCACTAAAGAAACCAAATTCTAATTATGCAAACCATTTCACAGACACCGGACATATATTTCTCGATATAGCAAATTTAAAAATTTTATATACAGCCCCAAAAAGCAAAAAACTAAACATTTAAAGCAATAGAACTTTATAAATATATAAAGACCGGTCTAAATAGTTATTAAATGTTCAGTCGGGTCTCCGAAGTTCCCTAATATTTAAAATATTATAAAAATGCCGTCAATAAAAACTGTAGAAAATATATGTATAGGATAAACAGCTGCCATACCTTAGTTTTAATAATGTCGGTTTGATAATGTAACATTGTTTACGAAACTATAGTCAGAAAGTTAAAAAATAATATCATTGATACATTACAAAGTAAAAATGTGTTTTATTTAATTTGAAAAATGAACTATCACAAAGTAACGGATAAATCAATTAGTTATTTAGTCAATTTATTCATGAGTAAATTCAAAGGTGGTATCAAAGGTGGAATAATAGTTTCTGTTGTCAGACTACCGGGGCAGAGCATCTTAGTCCAGCTGCACTACATACTTTGGGGTGGTGATGATGTTGTGGGTTGTAGTGATTTTTGAGCATCC
This sequence comes from Cosmopolites sordidus, assembly GCA_031761425.1. Lineage (NCBI taxonomy): Eukaryota > Metazoa > Arthropoda > Insecta > Coleoptera > Curculionidae > Cosmopolites > Cosmopolites sordidus. The sequence continues at coordinate 79,542 of JARFXV010002571.1, read as the reverse complement.
TGAGCATACATTACCTTCGATGGATGTACGACCTAGTTTAACTTCAACAGCCCCCTTTGTTACTGGTCAAAGAGAATGTTAAGAATCCTTTGAAGGGGAATTTCTTTATATATTTTAGTCTTTACTTGACGCCAAACACAAACAACTAAACGCACGCATCTGAAACGTCGCAAAACTTCATCTAACGAATCATACTTGATAAATATCACAGTTATTTGATCATACTTGAGTAATCGCTGGTTAAATCGAACATTTTTAGAACGACACCCATAATTCTTAAAGTTATATTTAAAAGTTTTTTATTATATTCTTTGGATGATTTAAGGTTGTTAAAACTATGAAATTATTGGGTTATCCGAAAAGTACGTAGGGTTTTAAAGACAAACGCAAATAATTTATGTAAGTATTTATTTAGTCTATTATATAATTACGATTATTATTTAGACCTTTTTGCCAACGTAGTGGAAGGTTAATAACGCCGTTTTTTGCCAAACATTAGCTTCTTCATTAAAGGTTTCCGATTTAAACACTTTTGGATGGAGTATATTAAAACATGTGATCGTGCATTGTCATGATAATAGACGACACCTTTTCTGTTTGGTAATTTTGGCCGTTTTTCTTCAATTGCTTTTTTTTTTATCTAATTTGAACAGTAGAGATCGGTGTTGATGGTTTGGTTGCGTGGATGAAGCTCAAAGTAGAGGGTGATTTTTTAGTGCGCCCTAACTTTAAATTCAAATAAAACAACAATCAAATTAAATGCCTTAAAATTATTTATTTTATGTGAAATAACATTCAATGGCACTAATGTTTGAAAACATTATCAGACAAATATCCGCCGCAGTTACCTCGGATAAAGCGCATTCTGTCAATCCAATTTTCGACCGCTTGTTCAGGCAACTTATGCCTACAACAATTATCCGAGTCCAATTATCCAACTTATATCCGCAATTGTCCGCGATTTATATCTGCAATTGTCCGAGTTATGTTGGCTTCCAAGCTTCACCGCTCCGTAATGATTCCCTTTAACGGTAACGTGCTTTCCAGCTTGATTTTTAACAAAGTACGGCCCAATGATGCCATGGGTGTATAATCTGTACCATACGGTGCATTTTTCTGTATTCAACGGTAATTGTTGGATCATTTTCACTCCAAACGCAGCAATTTTGTTTATTAACGCACCCTTTTAGCCAAAAATGAGCTTTGACACTGAACAAAATTTTGCGGTAAAATTCTGGGTAAAGTTGTAATTGATTTTGAGTCCATTCACAGAAGGTAGGACGCAAACGATGATCTTGCGGCTTGAGTTTTTGGACAAGCTGGATCTTGTACGACACCAGACCAAGATCTTTATGCAAATGTTTCCACGTAGCCGAATAAGAAACACTGCTAGCAATAACAGCATCAACACTGCTAGCAATAGCGGGGATATTTTCTCGGAACGCACAGTTTTTTGTCTTGTTTTTGCTTTAATATCGAGCAGCGTGAAAGAATGAGTTGATAAGTTGAAAGAATGAGTTGATAAAGTTGAAAGTTGAGTTGTTCAGAATGAGTCGATAATTCGATGAATACATCGCTCGGTTGGGTGACTGTGTGCACCATAAAATTCACGAAGGATTCTATAAGTTTGGCGAACAGAACATTGATTTTGATATTTGATAATAAATTTCGACAATTTATAAGCGTTGCTCTGATGTTTAATGATGATTTGCCAGTCTATCCTCAATACTTTTGACATTAAAAGCACGCAAACTCACAATTCATTTGACAGCGGCCCCTACCGGAATTTCAGACACGTACCAGGACGAGGTTTTTTGCCACTGGTTTTAGTTCCACGGGTTTCGGTGGCACCGCTGACATCGTTGGTGGTATTAAAGTGATTTCCAGACTCGGACGTTTATTGGAAATTGCTTTTTCCTCAGATTTTCTTTTAATCCCAATGTCAACCTTTCTATCTGTGAAGCTAGCAGTATACTGAGGTGACAGAACTTTAGGTTTGTCATTGTTAAAGGTAGGTTTCATTTCGAATATTGTTAGGACGATATTATTGATTTCTATGGTTCATCGTTTCTGTAAACTGGCAATTTTCCTATCCAGAGATTTGTTATTCGCACTGATGCCACCCACCTGGAGGTACTTTACTTGTCATCAGTGTACCTCTTGGAATTGTAATTTCCATTTTGTTCTGACTGATTTTCTGATCTTTGATGTGTTTATCGGACGTAACTGTTTTAAGAAATGCCTTTTGAATCTGCGATTCAGTTTTATTAGTTTGTAATAATTACGTCTTTGAAATTCTTTTTTTTGGGTGGTATAATTTGTGATCTTGTGTTGCGTCACTCGTATTGGGTACAAGCTTGATGATCATAGGTTCAATTCTTCGTTTCTTTGGAAATTCCTTATTACTGATATTTTCACTGCCTTTGTGACCAACACAGATTTTTCTTTACATGCGTTAAAAGAACAATTAATGACAAATCACTAGGAACTTTCCGCACACCCGATACTTTTTTGTTAATTTTAGTAATCCCCATTGTTAAAAATCGGTACATCGAATAAACTCGAAACAAATCAATTGAGATTGAATCATCTTTGGATCCTGCTGGTATGATTAGCGAGATGCGGGTCGAGGATTTAAAAAAGTGGTTTGCTGTTTAGTGGTAAATATCTTCAACTTTTGTGTTTGGCACAAAAGGTCCCAAGAGAATAATTGAATGGGTATGGGGTTTAAATCAGACACAAATATAGTTTTAAACCACCTATTTATTGTACACATAATCTACACATTATTACACTGTTCTAGATTATTGTAGGATACAGGGGATACTTCTGTTATCCAAGTACTAAGTACGGTTCAAATTTTTTACCTTTAAATAGCCAGATTGCTGTCCATTTATATAGATAAGTTATTTCTTAATTTACTTATACTAAAAACGTTTTGATACCTTCACGTTTGTGTACTAATATTTACAGTCATATCTAAAAGATTTCTATTTCATAATTATATACAGGGTGAGGTATGGATTGAAAACTTAGATTAAAAATTAACATAAACTTTAACAAAATTACAACCAGTACTTTACATAAAATAAAAATTAACAGTAACAATAAACATACGGACAAAACTCGCGAATACAAAAAGCAAAATAAGTCTTTAGAAGTTACAGAGGAACTTTAAAGTGAAATCCATATATTGCCTGAACTAGAGAGGACAGTACAACCTGTCAAATATAATATTTACTTTGAATAGGAAAAACAAATCAGCTTGTAAAATTTAAATAGTAACATGGACAGTCACGAACACATTAAAAAAATGTATATACAACTCTGTCTCAACTACTCATCTAAAAATATATATTCAAATCTAGATTTTTTCAAGTATCACATGTTTTTTTCGATATTTACAGTGTTCAAGTGAAAAACAAAACAAAAAAAGGAGTCTCACTGGGTCTCGTTTCGAATCTAATTTGATTTCTAAACTGAAATTTCCTTTTTTTCAGGTAGTTTATGGTCTAAAATTGCAGACTTCATCGTTGATATTTCTTTTGGCACAGTATTACCGGAACTGGACGTAACAGTGTGTGTTTGAGGTTTCGAAGATTCTTCTTTCTTCTCACCACTATTAGTGGATACACCGACAGCCAGCCTATTGTTGATTTGTTGTTGTCTGTTCATCAATAGGCTGGGATTGGGTATGTTCCTAATGTTTTGATTCGGATTTGGTCTCATATTTCTGATTTGTGCATTTGTCGGTCTAAATTTGTGAATTTCGTTCAACTTAGGAGGCATCCTTTGCAGTCCCGGATTCCTGATACCACCTGGACTCTGTTGCATTTGAGGCACTTTACTGATTGTTTGTAAATTTGGCAATTGTGGTCTGGGTTTGGTCACAGTAGAGCTAACTTTACTTATTGAAGAATGTTCTGTGGCGACCTTCGAAAGCATTTGCAGATTCGATAACTGTATATTTTTTGTTTCCGGAGTACTACGCCCTGGTGTATTAGTCGGTCTTGACAAGGACATTTGCCTATTGATACCATTCAATGGTTCAGTCTTAGGCGAGGATCTCGCTGCATTATCTGGTGACCTGTTCGGTTTCGATAAATCAAGAACACCGATATTATCATGCCTCTCAGACATTTTCGGAATAATACTAATCCCCGACTTCAAATTGACAGCATTTTTAATTTTCTCCAAAGGTATGGTACCAGGAAGAGGTCTTTTTGCGACTGGTTTTGGTTCCGCGGGTTTCGCTGGCACTGCTGTCGTCGTTGGTGGTATTAAAGTGATTTCCAGACTCGGACGTTTATCGGAAATTTCTTTTTCCTCAGATTTTCTCTTAATCCCACTGTCGATCTTTCTAACTGTGAAGCTAGCAGGATACTGAGGCGACAAAACTTTAGATTTGTCATTGTTAAAGGTAGGTTTCTTTTCAATTTTTCCATTATCATTTCGAATATTGTTAGGAACAGCATTCTTAGTTTCTATAGTGCATCGTTCCTGTAAACTGGCAATTTTCCTATCCAAAGATTTGTTGTTTGTACTGATGCTTCCGATCGGAAGCACTTTCCTTGTCGTCAGCGTGGTTGGCGGTTTTGTAATTTCCATTTTGTTCTGGCTGACTTTCTGATCTTTGGGGTGTTTATCGGACGCAGATGTAACTGATTTAAGAAATGTCTTTTGGATCTGTGATTCAGTTTTATCAGTTTGTACCGAGGAGGTCTTTGAGAGCGTTTCTTTTTTTACCATTTTGGATGGTATAATCTCTGATCTTTTACCAGGTCGAGATATCGTTAAGGTTTGCCTAATATTACTTGCGTCACTCGAATTGGGTACAGGTTTGATGATCATAGGTTCTATCCTCGGTTTGATGTGAGGTTCTTTATTATTGTTATTTTCACAACTTTTATGATTTTTCTGACTTTCGCTTGGTTTAGGGTTTTCTTTCTTTTTCTTTGCTTCAGGTTCGCTGATGGCGTACATAATCCGTTCACTTGAACGGTCTCGTTTCTCTGTGCCATAAATATTAGGAAGTTTAATAGCTGGTACCGTGGGCTGAGATTTTTCATCTCCAGACGATCCGGACAAATGCTTGTGCCTGACTTGTCTCATCTGAAGCAGTTTTTCCTTATGGCTAATTTGTGATTTTTCGCTACTTTCGATTTTATGATGTTTGTGCTTGTGACCGTTCGTAGTGATCTTAACTTTCAATTTCAAATCTGTTTTATCGTTATTGGTTATTTCAGCGTGGATTTTATCCGCGTGCGTTTTCCTTTTCTTCTCTTTGTGGCCGTTTGATTCATTTTTCGAGTGTTTGCTCTTTTTTCTCTTCTTGCTCGAATAATAATCTTTTGGGTAATCTTCCGGCTCTGGTCTGGTCTCCTCTTCGAGTTTTTTTTGAAGCGCCCATTCTCGATCCCTCTTCTCAGCAAATCTCTTAATTTCCTCCTGATCTGGTTCTTCATATTCGAACACGCACTCTTTAACGATTTTTTCAGCAGCTTGAGCTTTTTTAGCTTCAGCATTTTGTAGAGCTTTAGTTTTGCTCTGCAGTTGTAAGTGGGCGAACAATCTTTCTTTGTCTTCCTGTTCGCTTTCGGTTTCTTTCGGGGGACATAAAGGTTCTGTCTTTTCGACTGTTTTCTCTGCTGTAGGAGATTGAGTTTCGGTAGATATTGTTTCAGTGGTGGGTTGGCTAATGCTGGTGGTGACTGGTACGATTTGTAGCTGCTTGTCTCCAGTCGACAATGTCGTGTTGATGATCTTGATTGGTTTGACCTTCATCGGAGTAAAGATGCGGTAGAAAAATCTCATTGGTTTTTTCTGAAACAACGAAGAAACTTATTTTAATACAAATAAATATTCACAAAAATACTCTTATGTATTACACAAATAAAATATAAAGAATAAAACAATATAGTAAAATTATAATACCCGTGGGAGAAGAAAAATATATAAAAATTATTTTATTGAATCATTAAGAGTCAAATGTGGCAGCGACAAATCATTTGTAAACAGGTTAGCTTAGTTGCGTGAATTATTAAGAGATCTCCAAGGCATCGCTCTTCTGGGAGTGGAATTGTCTGCACGATGATTAATTGAGTGCCTTTCAAATAGGTGGCTTTTTGCTTTTCACATTAGTCGACAAGCTATATTATATATATATTATATATATATATATATATATATATATATATATATATATATATATATATATATATATATATATATATATATATATATATATAAATAAATGTTTTTTCTTTTTTAGTTTAGAGCAAATGAGTTTCGGCAAATTTTAAATGTTGGTTGCAATCGTTTTATTAGTTCGCGCATTTTATATTCGTTTCAGCAAAGGTCGCATGACCTCACATTTCTATTAAATCGTATGGCACTTTTAGAACTGAACATTTTACTTATTCATAAACTACTAATAAATCACATTCGCTTCATATTAAAGCTTAAAATTACTTTTCCTTTACTCTGAATAATACGAAAACAAACAAAAAATTTACGACACACATAAATGTGAACATAAAACAAGAATAAAAAGTTATTAATATTTTATTGTACATTTTAGTACCTATAACTTCCAAAAAGCAAGTTAAATATATATATATATATATATATATATATATATATATATATATATATATATATATATATATATATATATATATATATATGTATATATGTATATATGTATATATGTATATATGTATATATGTATATATATATATATATATATATATATATATATATATATATATATATATATATATATATATATATATATATATATATATGTATATATAATAAAGCTGGTAGCGTGACGTTCGATCTGGTAAAGTTGTTGTTGGCTTCCTTTTTGGAGGGGAGGCAGGCAACATCTAATATACCGCCAATACGTATTTGAACACTCATTATTCAGTTGGTGATTCGTAGCAATTCTATTCGCGAACCAGATTTTTTCTAGTGCGTACTGATTTTTTTTTAACTCTCTCCTATGAGTACAGTAATCTATCCGAAAGCAATAAGCATTTGTTATGTTAATGATAAATGACAGGTAGATAATCACTCTAATGAGCGATCTCTTTAAGAGTTAAACTTAATAATAAAGTCTTAATAATAAACCACATTGGGAGTTATTACCCAATATTAGATCTGATGGCTGAAGGCGTTTCAATTTTCATACTTGACTGTCATCATGCGCATTTAACTTGTTGGTTAACAAATTAGGATGCACTGACACTCTACCTCTGTAATTCACACTATATTAGTGAATTACTTTCTTAATGGAGGATAGTAGGATGTCACGCTGGATGGTGTTATTGGAGATATAATAGGGAGCATCAACAAAGACGTGCAGAGTCCTATTTTGGAACATCTGGAGTATAGATATATTGGAAATCCTGGCAGTTCCCCACAGTTGGATTTCGTAAGTTCAAAAATGTTTTCAGAATTGTTTTGTAAAATAATATCTTGTTGTCTAGAGAGAGCCTCGATTTACCTCTATTGTTTTCGTTTAGTGAATATATCTTTCTGTCACGTTAATCAGCGATCAAAGTATATACCGAGATATTTGGCATCCTCGGCTTATGGAATCTGTTTGTTGTTAAACTTCACTGCTGAGCAGGTACCTCTACGCAAGGTAAATGTTACATGCGATTGATTTGGAATCATTGACTTTCATGCGCCAGGTTTCTTTTCAAGGTTTGTTTGTAAGTCTCTCTTGAGAGAGCTTTTGTAAGTTTGAGTAAGAGTTTTGTAGGTTCTGAAAATAAGTGTCAAAAATTTCCTCCTCAAAATGTTTTCCGCCTGTTCTTTTGATCCTGTGGAAGGTTTTTCGGAATCATTTTCGCACAGATTGTCTTCATCCTCATTCATCAAAATCTGAGAAACGGTTGTGTGAGTCAAAATCAGCTCTTCCCCGATCATTCTGACCATCACCCGATGATCAGAACGCACAAGATCCAGGATTCTGTGGACATTTTCATGACTCCTTGGAGCTAAAGACCTTCCACTACGAGGTTCATCTTCAATCGAGTTTCGGTCCTCTGAGAATGCCTTAAACCACTTGAAAACTTGGGCTTTGACAAAAAACTGTTTTCACATTGCCTGTTGAAGTTCTGCAATATTTCAGTCGCACTGTGCCCAAGTCTGAAATAAAACTTGATAGCGCCCAGTTGCTCGAAATTGTCACTAATTTCTAACCGTTTAATTTCATTTCTAAAGCACACTAGAAAAATCCAGTTCACGAAAAGATTTGTTACGGACCTCTACGTGATTCTAGGAAGTTCAAACTCGCACCGAAGACGCATTAGATGTTGACATATTTCCCTTCTAAATAAGAATCCACCAGTGTTGCCAGATCAAATACTTTGCCACCAGTCTCATTACTTTATTTATACAACTCGTATAACATGAAAACGTACATAAACTAAATATGAACTTGCTGGGAAATTAAAAAAAAAAAACAAGTTTTTTAAAATAAAAATTGGTCGTCCCAAAAAAACACGACGTGTAGGTTCCACATTGCAGAAATCAATTTTCCAAGAAAAACTAGTATTTTACAGTAACACTGGTGCAAAAAAACGATAGAACAAACCTGATGACCCAAATATTCAAAAGATGATATTGGGAATTTTTGCTATTTTGGACATTGTAATTATTATATTACCGAAAAAATGGTAAAGGTTTATTAAACAAAAAGGTTAATATCTTAGTGAATATAGTTATTTATTTGGCATAGAATAAAAAATACGTTTAGTTAAAATTATTTAAATTAGATTTTTTAAGATAAAAAATTGTAAAGCCATCCCTGTCCTAAACCATCACAATCTGATGCACTCGAAGTCGCGAAAAAATGCGGAATCGTGAGCATAAAATAATGGCAAAGAAACGCCAAACTAAGCAAAACTATTCTCCGACAATAGTGAGGCAACTTTTAGTTCAACAACCTGCGACTATCTCTTCTCTGTTTACAATCTGTCGGCAGTTTGCTTTCAGCTTTGACGCTTGAGGTTGACGCTATTGTACTTCGCCTTATAGTTTTCTCTTTTCGATTACTTTAAATATAGCGATAGTTTACGATGTCTTTCTTATTATTCTTTCTTTTAATAAACATTATTTCACACAAGTTTAGTTTATTTATACAACGACATATAGTTGTCATTTCATATTAAATGTTTATAAATATATAATGGGTTGTCCAATAAGAGTGTCAGACTTTTAAAATGAAGCATTTTATCTTGAAAAACAAATAATGTCATTAAGTTTTGAAAATAATGTCGTTCAACTACCCACTTTGAAGCGACTACTGGCCGTGATTCTACTTTAAGGAAAAATAATCTATTCTGGCGAAGCGCACTTCTTGTTTAATGGCTTCATATAGGGGTATTCCATGCCAAATCGACCACCTTTGAATCCGATCTCTTTCGATTTGGCTGAATTTTTTAAATCTTTTTCTACCCGTTACAAATTAAAAAAAAAGTTCTTTTTTTTCAAATACCCATAACTTCTTCAAAAATTGACCAGTATCCATTGACCAGTACCATGTATTTTTCAGAAAAAAAAAACAAAAAAATGTTCAGATGTCAAGTTTTATAACATTTTTCTGTTAAAAATAGTTTTCATAAAATCAGTTATTATTTTGGTAAAAATATGTACAGTAACGGCACCATGAGTATTATAATCTGAAGTAATTACTAGACTTCTGTGTTATATAAAATTATTAACCGTGAAATCCCAATCATTAATTAAGTATATTATAATATACTATAATATTAATTGCATAAATATATATACTTAAGTATCAAATATAGAACCATTTACTTGGATTTATTTTATTATAAAAACAAAGATTAAAATAGAAAAAATAAACAAGTGGGAAAAAATAAGAATTTTTTTCAATGAAAAAATTAAAATGAAAAAAAAAATAGAAAGAAAAGTCGGTCCATCTGGGATGCGCAGCATTATCGTCGAAATAAATCAGTTTTTTTAGGAAAAAAAAGGCGAACTTGACGAAAACTTCACTTGACTCAAAAAACTAAAAATTTCTGATTTTTTTTAAATTACTTTCTGAAAAGAATATTCAAAAACAAAACAAAAACGCCCCATATAGTCAATTTTTTAAAAAGTTATGGGTATTTGAAAAAAAGAGCTATATTTTGAAAAATTCCTAACTTTTTTTCGGTTGGGTAAAAAAATTGAAAAATTTTGAGAAACGTTTTTAGTGGGGTAGAAAAAGATAAAAAAACTGTCAGCCAAATCGAAAGGGATCGGGTTTAAAAGTGGTCGATTTGGCATGGAATGGTCTATATATAACATGGGTTTGTGATCTTACATAATGACATCGTAAAGTTGTTTTCTCATTAGATGACCAAAATATTCCAATTTGGTTGTTATTAGACCTCTTTTGGTGGATATTCTACATAGGACCTCTTCATTTGTGACTTTCTCTAACCAAGATATTCGTAGTATTCTTCTGAATAGCCACATTTCAAAAGCTTCGAGTCTTTTGATCGTGTATTTGTTAAGGGTGGAAGCTTTTATAAGATAATGGAGAATCGAGTATTTGTAGCAGCGAATAATTTGGATTTTCTATTTTTCTACAGCAGAAGAAAGATTTCATCTTGCAAAATGTGATGCGAGCTGTTTCTATATTTGTTTTTATTTCCTCGGTCTTATCAATTTTGAATTAACCCAAGTTTCTGAATACTTCTATTTATCTACTCGCTCAATATTGCTGTTGTTTATTTTTAGATATGTGTTGTTCGGTGATTTCGTGAAACACATGTATTTTGTTTTCTTTAGGTTCATATTTAATTCGTAGAGTTTACTGGTTTTTCTTATTCTTTCTATAATTCTTTGTACGTCCCCCTTATTCTTTCTATAATTCTTGTCTATGATTCCTGAATGATGACCTCTGAATACTTATTACTGCCTTACAGATCGTTTTTTAACTAAAATGTTATAAAATTCTTTACAAAACATATGTCCCCAATTTAAAGAATATGTCCCCAATTTGTATTAATGTATTTTTTTAACGTGAAATAATGTGAATTCAGAAATTAACTGATGTTTTTAATATTACTTAGTAGATTTTCAACTTTTGATGTAGTTAAAAACGTTATAATTTTCCTTCAAAAATATATGTTTTTCTCCGTCTAATATTTCAAGTGAAGCGTAGCAAAAATTAAATTGAAAATGTAAAATAGAAAACGCTTAGACTCGGTCAAATTGAAATATGGCGGCGTATATATCGTCGATCGGATCATAGATTAACATCTATATATATCGACACATTTTTTCATCGGCTGCCACTGGAAATAGGACGTTATGACCTCACAAGTGCGCGACTTGCGGACATTTTTCGTACTATTTTTAGATGAGTTCGCATTCGTACAGATACGGTACATACCGCAAACTGGTCTACGCATAGAACGAATCGAAAATTTACGCCTTAATCATAATATAGAATAGCCCATGTAACAATCATAATTAAAATTCCTACTGGTCATCTTCGATTTATAGGTATTTCAATCATGATATGATATACGTGGTGGCCAATAACAATAGAGTGGCGGAGCCTTATTAATATATTTTATTTAAACTAATTTTTACGTTGTTTCTAAGACATAATTATTATTCGAGAATTAATTTACCGATGATTTAAATGCCGTAAATGGTACTAGTCTGAATATATAAAATTAATGTATCCATAATTATACGTTACATATGTATTTCGTATGAGACACTACATTTTGACATTTGATATATAATAAAAGCTAGTAATACATAAAATTTTGGACACTTGAATATAAGCAAATCATTGAGTTCACATAGGCCACCTGGGAGACTTTTCAAAGGGCAGGAGTTCACCAGATGGTTCATTGTTTGATATGGGTCGTCACAGTCAGATCCAGGGGAAGTCGCCATCTTTCATTTGTGCAACATGTCATTGCATCTGCGATGCTCGGTTCTAAACCTTTTCAATCGACTGTAGGTGCTCGTCGAGAGGTTCAAACCCAGCATTTCCTTATCCCGCAGATTGATATGGTGGACATTCCTTTTAGGGTTGTTTTGAAAGAGAGATGTCCACTTTTCATTAATGTCTACGTCATTTTTCAAGCCTGTGTCTATTCCTATTGGATGGCGCGATTCCAACCTACATCGTGGAAGGTTGTTCAGGTCCTTATATATAGGCATTTCTGATAAATTTGCATCCAGTATTCGGTCCCATTGTTCTTTCAGTGTCTTCAACCTACAGATATTACACAAAAGGGGAGCCAGGTAGTGGGTGTTGATTTCACGATTCCAGATCTAGTTCTCATGGTGTCATTCAATTGAACATCCAGTTTATAAGAATGTCTACTTTTATACTAGACAGGGGCACAGTACACTCCAGGGGAGTAAACAAGTGTTAGCGCTGTTCGGAGTGTCTTACCATTCGCTCCCCAGAATAATCCTGGCAATTTGTGAATATTGTTGTTTCGGGTTTTAACTTTCTGTGCCATCCCGTAGATATGCTGCCTGTAAGTGAGGGATTTATCCAGGGTGACGCCATGATAAGTCGGGGTGGGATGGTGTCCTAGTCTCTTTCCCCCAAAAACCACGCCCAGTTCACTTTCAGCATATGTTTGTCTCATCGAGTGATGGAAAGCACAGACCTCTGGTTTAGAAGGATTAGTTATCAATCGCCACCTTCTATAGTACGACTCGAGGACGGCCAGGACAGTGGTGAGGCATTTCCTATATGAGTCAGTCAGATGCTACAGATTAGATCAGTAAGATGCTACAGTCAGTTATCCTTATATTGTATACTCAGGGCCATTTCATCTGCATATATAAATTGACGGGAGATATCTGTAATGTCATTAGTATATATATATATATATATATATATATATATATATATATATATATATATATATATATATATATATATATATATATATATATATATATATATATATATATATATATATATTGAAAAGTAAGGGTGCTAACACTGTGAAAAGTTCACGCAACGCAAAGAGACACTATAAGTATTATTCGTTGATGAGATATTTTAGAAAAATATTCGTTGCCAGAAAAATAAGAGTAATTTTTATTGCAAATCATAAAAAAAACTAGAAGGTATAATTTTCTAAAACTATTCAGTCTATATAACAACCGCAAGTACTTTGTAGTATGGCCCTTATTTTAAAATACTGATTACTGAATCAATTTTTTGAATTACTTGTTTGCTATTTTTAAAATTGTTAGAAATTATAGTTAGATTATATACTAAAGCTTTCTTCCACATCATTTTCGATGAAAACAAGTGGGCTGCTGAATTTAATCGTGGTCGTACATCCATTGGGAACGCCCAAAAATCCGCTTCGACCAACAAAATCGTTACAAAAACCCACAATGTCGTATTAAATGATCGCCGACTGAAGGTATGCGAGCTTACTGACATTAAAACATCTTGATATACTACTACGTTTTACACGATGTCCTGAGTATGAAAAAGTTTTCCCCTAGATCGGTGTCCCGTTTGTTAACAGACTACCAAATACGCATTAGAATTCTCACTTCCCAACAGTGTTTAGAGATATCTAAATGCAATTCTGATGAGTTTCCTCAAAGTTTGATAATACTTGTTAAAAAATATTCACTGTTATACGCATCTTCAAACAGTGGGAGGGAGTAAAAGTAAAAGTGTTCCAAAAAAGCGAATATAGTTCTATCTGCAGGAAAAATCATGGTTATGGTTTTCTGGGATTGTTATCAGGATTTCCTCCCCACAAAAGTGAGGATTATTATCTTGAAGTATTACGCATATTCGACCAAAAGAAAAATCTCTTTCACCACGATAATGAACCTGCACACAGATCTCGGCTTAATGCTGCAAAACTCTATGACCTACGCTTTGAACTGCTTCCATACCCGCCACATTTGCAGGATTTGGCTCCCCGCTAGTATTTCCCCTTTTCAAACCTGAAGAAATGGTTCGCTGGACAAATATTCAGTTCAAGCGATCATGTCAAGTTGAGACAATTGTTGAGTAAAGTTGAGACAATTGCTGCGTCAAATTGAGACAACTACTTAGTTTGCGGAGGTAGGAGCATTGTACTAAGGAATTGAAAAGTTGGAACGTCGTTGGTCTATATGTATTAAATTGCATGATGACTACATTGAAAAATAATTTAAATATCTCAAAAAATCTCTTTTCTTTATCAGGCCGAGCCGACATTGCGAACGACCCTAGTATGGTTGAAGGGATTTGAGGCCCTTTAGCGGCTATTTCCAATTAGTAAAAGGAATGTAACATGATATGGTGTTATCATTACAATGGAATATTTTACATGTTACGGCACGTAATTATCAAACTTGACCTCAAGTGAGAAATGAAAACAGATCCAACTTAGTAGATTAAAATTAGTTTTAATATTGTAAGTTTGGTTTATTTTAATTATAAATATGCACTCATTTATAAACAAATTTAATAAAAAAATGTCTTAATGTGGAATTTTCCACATTTCTAAATAAGCCAAAATAATGTAGAAATTCCATTATTATTCCTAGTTTCCAAGCGTAATAATATACGCTTAGCGCTAACTCTAAATTGCTTGTAAATTTTTCATTCCGTCGTCTGATTCCCAAATGTTTCCCGATCGTTCTCACCGTCTCACTCCCGCAGCTACTATTTCCTTTTCTTTCTCCCTCTATATGTAACGTGCAAAGCTCGGCGCCGTACTGCCGTAGAGATCATTTGTAAAGGCGATAATTGCCGACACGATCTCGTTTGCATTTCAATGGACCACTCAACTGCTTTACCGGATAAGATTTACTCGAGTTTTATTTAACCTGGTAGCAGTTTAGGTCCTTTAATGGACTTGGATATGTAGAGTATGCGGGAAATCCTGATAACTATGTGTGTATGTATGTACCTTATTTTCTGATTTGTATTCCGTTTTTTTTACTGAGGTTGTTAAGTTTTGAAATTTGTTGTTTAATAAGAAAATATAATGTAATACTGCAACTGAAGATATTAAGTCTTTCAATAAGGAGTGTTTTGATGGCTAATTTAGTACATATTTGATAGCTGAATTTTTTATCGTCTTGAGATTTAAGAAATAGAATATTCTTCTTCTCGTGCCATACCTGGTGGTCTCCTTAACGTTGGTAAGATCTACTCTATTTTCGGTCATTTCAAATAATTCTAATATTAGAAAAAATAACTAATCCAAGAAGAGAACACAGCTGGATAATCAGCGATGACAATATTGAAGTTGTAACGGAATTTACAAATCTAGGAAGCAAGCTTGACAAATTATCTAATATATCAAAAATATGTTCTTATTTACATAAGAACAGATATTTTTGATATTTTTTTGAGTTTTAGATCGTGGCAAAAAACCCAAAAAAAGAAAAAAATATAAGCTTGACGAAATCTATATCACACAATATGTCAGAAACCTTGTTATAAAGGGTAACAAAGTTACTTACTGCCTGCATTCTGTTCTTTGATTTAAACGTATTCAAAGGAACATAAAAGTTAGGAACTATAAAACACTCATTCAGCCAGTAGTCACTTACAGCTTCGAGACGAGAACCCCTACAAAGGTAACAGAAGAGATTCTTGCAGTATTTGAAGAAGAGTACTCAGAAGAAGTTTTGGTGCTGTGAATGATAATGGAATATGGCGGCCTAGGTATAACTTCGAATTCAAGCATAAGTGCATGCAATTGTACAAGGATCTGGACATTGTAGACCATGCGGGTTCAGCGATTTAGAAGGACGGGACACGTGGTAAGAATGCCAGAAAACCGAATACTAAGGAAAATCACTGAATGGCAAATAGGGGGTAACAGAAAAAGAGGCAGACCTAAGTCACGATGGCGGGACAATGTAAGAAGAGATACTGAAGAACTACTACATATCAATAACTCGCAAGGGGCTACTGGAGATCGATCCGGTTGGAGGCGAAGGAAGTCAAGGCTCACTAACGGGCTGTTAGTGACAGACTGCTAGCACCACAGGAAGAAGAAGAAGATTTCAGAGATATATATTATTTTCAAAATATAAATGGTAACTGCTCAATTTGAATAAATTTTTTTAAATAAACATTAAAAAAAATAGATATATATATATATATATATATATATATATATATATATATATATATATATATATATATATATATATATATATATATATATATATATAATCATTATATAGTCCATACAAAACAAAATTCGTTGCAGTCATCGATGGCGCTATTGAAGAATAACGGACATACCACTACACACATTAAATAATAAGAGAATCAAATGGAATATATTCAATAAATTTCAAATTTAGCGGTTATTTTCGGTTGCCAGCATATGCGACGTTGGCGAATTTCGCATATTACTTGATATTTATTGACAGGTTTGGAGGTTATCCCATACAATAGTACTACCTGAACGTTTACTATGATTTTTTACCTTACGATCGAAAACAGTTGTTTTAAGAACTACTACAGTGTCATAATTATCAGAATCGCGCTTGCAAAATGCCAAAGCAGTTAAATAGCTGTAGTGTAAAAACCATCAAAGTTGATGGTAAAAGGTAAGTTACATAATTATGCAAAATATATGAAAAGTTTTGATTGAAAATTTTTATTTTAGATACGTCATACTTCATGCTGACAATTAAGATAGATTTATTCAGCGTTGAAAGACTATATTTTACTGATTACCATGGTGAAATGAATCAGAAAAATTTCTTGAAATTGTTTGAAAATCAATTATTGAAAAATTTAAGGAACCCATCTTTAATTTGTATGGATAATGCACATTATCCGTCGTGTTATTAACCAAAATACCAAATAACTCATGGACTAAAGCTGCCATTTAAGACTGATTAAATATGATTAAAGTGGATACTTTTCAGAAATAAACCAGCACAGAAATATTTCGTAGACAATTTACCAGAACAATATGGTCAGAAAGTTTTACGTATTCCCCCATACTACCGCATTTTCAACCCGATTGAACTTATATGGGGAATTGTTAAAAATTACGGTAACAAACACATGGGTAGAGATGGTAATACAGGTTTATACAGTCTTGCTGCCGACTGTATAAACATGTGGCGCGAGATACATGTGGATCATCCTGAGATATGGAAGATTAAGATTAATTATACTTGCATCGAGCATATACTTGATCGAGAAGAAGTTTTTCCTTTAATTAAAAATACTGCATATGATAGCAGTGATTCCAGCCAATACATTTCAGATTCTGATTAATAAAAATATAAGTGCATGCTGATATATTATTGTATTTTTTTCTTTAGTACTTGCTTATTATATATTAATAAATGTTATTGGTAGTTAAATATATTCTTTTTATTTTAATAACCATTCAAATATTAAAAAATGTTGATGGTTTTTGAACGAAGCATTTTGAAATGTGCTGAATCTACCTAGAGGTTCTAAATCGACGACATTTGTAAAATTTTCAACATTTATTATAATTTTTTTTAGCTACTTAATTACTATTTAATTGTCATTAAAGTTTACATTGTAAAAATGATTCGCTAAATTAAGGTTATGATGTTTGATCACAACCTGACAACAGAGCAATCAAAATGTTGATCACGTGCTTAATTACGTGCATCGGATTTAATTTTGTACGAGCTACACATGGTTCTATTTTATATCACTGTTTTGCAAAATATTACAAAAACACAAATCTAGAACACTCTGACTTAAGTTTAAGCCTACTGACAGGGGAAATGCTGTCGACTATTTTAATGTAAATTTTTTAAAATTACCTACACAGCTAGTGAAATGTTCCGATGACGTCAAACGTTACAATAGAACAACTATTTTCAGTTTCTTTACTCTCTAAAGTTAGAAATTAGCATACAAAGGTGTCTAACGTCAATAGACTTTCTTTGAATAGATGCGTTCTAACTTATTATTCACGAAGGAACGTCTGTACACCGGAGAGGAATGTTTCAGTTAACATCAACAAGGGTACACTTCGTGATGATTCAGAGAGAAGAAAAGGGTGCTGTATGAAAACTTTCATTACTTTTTATAAACCATTTTTATATTTTATATTAATTTAAATTAATTTAATTATTAAGTAAATTTAAATTTAATATTAATTACTTTAATTTTAATTCATTTAATATTAGTTAATTACACAAGTCGACTTGATTATTGGAACATTGATGAGAATGTTCTTTTTGCCTTTCATTTAGGTGGTTATTAAAACACCTTTTCACAGAAATGGCCTCTAACATCCAATTTTCAAGTACCTGGTTCTCCTTTATATCATGGCGTAATTGATATTATTTGTACCTGACTTTGGACTTCACAATGTAGGAATTACCACAAGACCGTAGATGAAGTATTTCCACAGTATTTCCTACAGTAAGACAGCAGGGCAACAAAATAACATTTGTCTAGCCTTTGTCGTGGGTATCATCTTAATTAGTCAATATATGTATGGCTGATTCTTAATGTTTTAAAAATTATTTTAACAATGTTTATTTGTATATTTTTTCTTCTTTGGGTTTTTCGGCACGATCTAAAACTCATAAAATATCAAAAATATCATGTGTAAATAAAGAATCACTGGGTAAAAAACAAAAACCAAACGCAGACAAATTTCTCAGTGATTCTGTTTCTGTAATAAATTTGCCTAACGAACAAAATTTAAAAAAATACAAAAATTTTCTAAAATAAATATAAACTTTTGAATGTTAACATTTCGGGAGGTCTTCTCCTCCAGTTTTCAAAACGAATCTAAAAAACAAATTATATTAATTTCTATATATACTGAAAAGATAAGAAGTAACACTATTTTGTGTATATGTCAATGATACTTACATTGACTTATATTTACTTCCTATCGTTTCAGTATATATAGAAAGTTTTGAAAATAGGAGGAGAAGACCTCCCGAAACGTTAACGTTCAAAAGTTTGTGTTTATTTTAGAAAATTTTTGTATTTTTTAAAATTTTGGTCGTTAGGCAAATTTATTACAGAAAAAAAATCACTGAGAAATTCGTCTCCGTTTGGGTTTTTGTTTTTTACCTAGTGACTCTTTATATAAATAGTGACTCTTATATAAATAGTGACTCTTATATAAATAAGAATAGATATTTTTGATATTTTTTTGAGTTTTATATCGTGGCGAAAAACCCAAAAAAAGAAAAAAAATATATATGAACACGCCATAATCATTCAGACAATACTTTATTTGTAGTTTATTAGTTTAATCATATCCGATATATTATTTGCCAAATTCGCTTTTTTACCAAATTTTACATATTTGCTTAAAACGATAATTCTTATCATAGCTTTTCGATTGGCGATTTATTAACTTTGCATTTTTTTCGCAGAAACTTTTAGATTTTTGACCCTTGTCGTAACCTCTTTCTTTCAAATGACGTGAAGAATCGTTGGTTAAATTACCGAAAGTTATTTTCCTTACACGCTGTAAACAAAAATAACAAAATTAATCCATTAAAATATATTTTTCATAATGTTGCATTTGTTTTGTTCTCTACAACAATATGTTTAATTGTATGTTGGTTTCGTTTATCGCAAATAATAATGCTATTGTACGCCCACACGCTCAAACTAAAAATAATTCAGTTGTTGTGGAAATTAACCTTAGTAAAATCGCTTTATTGTTAGCGCTGTTTGAATGGCGTTTCTCGAAATTTCTATATGGTAAACTGAAAAAAAATCATATTTTTCGGCACGCTTTTGTGAAAAGTCTACCTACTAAGTAAACCTTTATGTTTGACGTAGCTTTTATGACACAGGCAGCTGCAATGATCCCAAATTTGTTACTGGATTAAATATTTACTTAGTGATAGTAATCGCACTTATTCAAGTACTAGAAATATCATCGACACTCAACGTAAAATTTTCGCAGAAATATGCGAAATGAGAGAAAAAATTTTGGTGTAATAATAGGAAACTGGAAAATTTTGTATAATTTATTTTTAAAACCCTCATAGACAAATTATTTAAGTACTAGAAAAAATATATATACTTAATGTGCATTTTCATAAAAATATGCGAAATGAAAAAAATATATATTAATAAGTTAAAAACAGGAAATTGGAAAACTTTTATTCACCCAATGTCCTAAAAATATACGGAATGGTATTATTTCAATGAAAATAGTGTTGTCATCTGTTGGTGAGATATTAATTTATGTAGTGTCGGTCTTCTTTAATAATTCGTACAAATTTCATATTTTATTCACTCGAAGTTAAAATAGCACGCGATGATGGGACAGTGGGAGCAGACACTGATCAAAAGAGTGCAAATATGAATAAGATATGGCGGGAGGGACGTGAGAGTGAGGTGAAAAAAAGGGGGAAAAGTAAGAGATGAGTTATGAAGGAGATTAGGAAGTGAGTGTAGACAAAGAATAGGTACAATAGGTAATAAACACTAATTCACGTTTTTAAACTTATTGACGCACATTTCGCTAACCATGTTAGCATCATCAGGAGATGATTCAGAACTGATTGTCTGTAATTGAATCATCTCCTGATGATGATAACATGGTTAGCGAAACGGGGTCGAGAAGTTTAAAAAGAGTGACTTTGTTGTTCAAGTTCATGTTCGACTTTTTATATTTACCTCTGCTGCTTCAATTAGCATATTTTTGAATACTGACGATAAATTATTTGATTACACTGATCTATAAAATATAAAAAAAAATTGGTGCCGCCCAGACTTGAACGTAATTTTAAAGTATAGTGTCTAGCAACCAACAGTCCCAGTAACATTAAATTATCAAAAGTACGTACAGTTTTTAATCTACTCACATTGATACTATTTTCTTCTCAGTACCCATTTAACTTATTTATTTTTGTTGTTTGTTTAATTAAAAAAGTTAGTAAATAAAACCTGGAAGATATCATCGTCAAAACGATCGTGTTTAAACGTCCCGAACACTTTGTGTTACGTTTGTGGCGAGTACACCTGAAAAAGTTTCGAAAACCTAAATCTAAATTTATGCAAAATGCATATTTCGCTTAATTTAATTTGAAAAATAAAGACGTTCATAAATCATTAATTCCAAACAATGTTTGTAAAATGTGTAGTGAACATTTAAGGCAGTGGGCGAATGGTAAAAGAAGTCAATCGAAGTTTGGTGTACCTATGATTTGGAGGGAACCAAAAAATCACTGCTATTTTTGTTTAGTCAAGGTTCGAGGGTAGTCCCAGAAGTAGCCGACCTGACATATAGATGGCGGTTGTTTGAAAATGACTATGGTGTAAAGTACCAACCTTATAAAGCTTAAGTTTGAAGTTTGACGACGCTACGTTATTTAGTATTTATTTGGCAGTCATTAATAGTGAACGTTCTCAGTGAATTTGTAACCATAGAAAAAATTGGTCATCGTTATGTGATACAATACTCTCATTTGAAAGGCCTCAGTCCAACTAATATTTGAGCGGAGCTAAATTCTACTCTGGGGGAGTCTACTACTTCGTCTACAACAGTAAAATATTGGGCGGCAAAGTTTAAACGAGTCCAAGATGAACATCGCAGTGGTCGACCAAATGACGTAACCACGCCAGAAATGGTAAAGAAAGTCCACAAAAAGGTATTGGATGACCGTCTATTGAAAGTACGCGAGCTAGCAGACATGGTAGGTATTCCAAAAAGTGCTCATCACATATTGACTGAACATTTTTTGCATTGATGATGAGTTTTTGCATTGATTCATAACCATCGATAAAACATGAATCCATTACTTCACACCTGAGACGAAGGAACAGTCAAAACAATGGACTGATAGGGGAGAATCAGCTCCAAAGAGAAGACAGTTCGGTCTGCAGGCAATGTCATGGCGTCAGTTTTTTGGGATGCGCGTGGTATAAATTCCATTGATTATCTTCAGAAAGGAAAGACAATCAACGGCGAGTATTATGCAAACTTATTGCGGCGATTGCGTGATGAAATCAAGAAAAACGACTGTATTTGGCGAAAATGTTTTGTTTCATCAAGACAATGCACCAGTTCATACATACGTTATTGCGATGGCCAAAATCAATGAGTTAAAGTTCGAATTGTTTCCTCACGTACCCTATTCGCCAGATTTAGCCCCTTCGGATTATTTTCTGTTTCCAAACTCGAAAAAATGGCTCGGTGGTAAAATATTTGCCAACAATGAAGAGGTGGAGTCTGGAGTTGATGGTAATTTTGAGGAGCTCGACGATTCTTACTATAAACAGGGAATCGATATTATTGAACATCGCTGGGAAAAGTGCATCGAGCTAAAATGAGACTATGTAGATAAATAAAGATATTTTTTTCCCAAATTTATTGTGTTTTCTTTGATAGGTGGGGTACTTCTGGGACTACCCTCATACATGGTATTAATCGAAAAAAAATTACCTATCCCGATTGGTATCTGCTAAAAGATCTGTTTTTCATTCAGAATACGTCCCTGTTCTAACTTTTTATGGCCTGTCAGATATAGAATGTAGTACATCCGAAGCTAGGCAAGCTTGTACTAGCGAAGAAAGTGATCATTTTGAAGCTACGTCGTTAAATCCCCTAATTTTTACTCAAGACGCTTTAAGTGACTCCACTGTAGACTTGTGTTAGTATTGATTGTTGATGGATAACCTTCATAAAATTCGTCACTAAGACTTGCATCTCAGCTTAAAGCACTAACCTATATATCTATAATGCATGATGCACAATCAAATTTAAAAAATTATTATTTTTCAACCGATATATAAACATTACTCGATGTTTTTCTGATCTGCCATTACTATTTACGATTAATAATGTAAAATTATAAATCGATTGCTGAAACTTTTCGAGTGACTTACGTAGCAATTTGTAATGATAATTCTTTTCTGTAACGATTACTAAATGTGTCATGCATAGAAATGGAATTAATATTCAAATTATAACCTTTGATTAGCAGAGCCGCTATTGAAATGTCAAGTACAGATAACAAATAATTGGTAATTATTTTGCAGCATTATTTACAAGGGAAACTATAGTAGGAAACATTACTGAAGGCATTTTTTTTCCATTTACATCTTGCAAGCCTGCTTTTAATTCTTTTTTATTTCGTTCAAAACATTTCAAGTCCTTTTTATACTTTCAATTTAGCTTTTTATCTGATATTATGAATCAGATAAGGTTTCTATTAAATTACGATAATGCTAAGATTAACGAGTAATTGATTATTAGAATTTTGAATGTATCGCGGAGTTCCTCACATTTTTCTTACTAGGACACTACATTCACACATTGCTGTGCTTTTGGCATCCACGAGCCTAATTCAAAGGGTTTAACCCGTTAACGGCGTTAACGCCGTAGTAACGCTGTTCGTCTGTAATCACCTATTCATCAAGGTTATGATAGAGGTCACTATTTCCAACATAACATGAAGTATCGGCAATACCTCTTAGTATCTTGTTCTGATTATTCACGAAATGGCAATGTCAACTAGCCACCAAGATCCTGAGATATCACGCCCTTAAATTATTATTTATGTGCTGGACACCCCTTTATATACCAGGTGTACAAAAATGTCGTTCGTATTTAATTATTTGTTTGCTCCTAGACAGCGCAGAACGCGCTGGTCGTGTCAACTTTACATCGAAGCTTGGTTCAGGGAAGATTAGTTGCCATGAAGTGTTTCACTGGACAATCACGTGCTTTATGGGTTCGCGCGTATTATCAAACCAACAATTCACTTAGAACGCCTCGTCGTCTTTATAGGGCCGAGTATAATTTACACGATATATACGAGGCATCAAGTGTTAATTTAATGAAGAAATTGATAAAAAAGTTAGAAACTACAGGATCAACTATAAATTTACCAACACCGGATCGTCCAAAGTAAAGCAGAGCTGCAAACCAGCATTAAACGTGTGCGTGAGTTAGAGAAAATCCGTACCAATCCATACAGAAGCGAAGTAGCTTGGTACATATTAAGAAAAATCTTCACTACATGTCATTTTAAAAAAAGATCTTCGTCTTCAGGCCTATAAAATTCAAATTGTACAAGAAATGAAAGAAATTGATTTTATTATGGGCCTGACATTTGCCAATGAAATGTTGGAAATATTTAATAACAGTGATAATGTTTTCTTCAATTACGAGGCTAACTTTCATTTAAACGGTAATGTAAGCAAGCAAAACTGCGGGTACTAGGCGAAGGAAAATCCCAAGAAAAAACACGAAAAACTATTACATAGCCCAAAAGTTGTATGAGCTGTAATGTCAGCTATAGGCATAATTGGCTCATTCTTCTTTGAAGATGCCTGAGGTAAAGCGGACACTGTTAATTCAGCTAGGTATTGTGAGATGATACGAGCTTTTTTCCACCAATCACTGCAAGAATTTGAAGGGAGAGTTACCGAGGAGAGTTGCGCTACGTGTCATACCTCACCTGATTCTTTGGAGACTGTACAGGAATTATTCCTAGGAAAAGTGATATTCCGTAGAGGTGACAAATTGACCCCCAAGAAGTCCAGATTTAACTCCACTTGATTTTGTCTTGTGGAGTTATGTCAACAGCAAAGTTTGTAATTAAAGGAGAATATAAGTAAAGTCTAAATGATTGTGGCGTGTTAAAAAGACAAAAAAAATGATAAAGAAGAATATTACTAATGAGATCCACTCGTCATCCAGACATATGTCTGGGTGGGCCACACATATGTGGCAGGGTGATAGCCATCTCGACAAATCGACTTCTATTAATTATACCTACAAAAATTAACAACAATATTTGACATCTTGTATACAGAGTTTGTACGATGCATTGCTAGTTCAGAATTTTTACCTAAGAGACAGGACATTTGTCTGTTTGAGATTAAGTGTTCCCTTTTTCTTTCTGGTGTGCTCTTTTCTTCGTATTTAAATTCATCCAGATACTTAGCTGTATCGCTGTATACGATTAACTGAAGAGTGACTGCTATATGTTTAGTGTGTTTATTTGTAAAGTAGTCACGCATTGATTTAATGTCGTTGAGTTTAATGCCCCAGCGTTTTGTCTATGCATTAACTTCTTGCAAGAGTCTTGATCGGTTCTTCCCACAGGTAGTATAGGGGTATTGTCAACAAAAGTAGCAATAATAGTTTGTTCTGTTATTAGGGTATTAAAGATGTATGGTAAATACAAGAATTAATTAAGAATACTACTCTGGTGGTGATACACCAGCTCCTTTGGTCTCAACTCAGAGTACTCATCTTCAGATTTAATTCTGAGCATCCTTTGTATGAACCTGAATTCGGTAAAGGGCTCTTCTCTTTTGCTAGAAGTTGCCACAGATTATGTTCCAATCTTGGATGCTAGACCTGGCCAGAAGATTGAACAACATCCAGGAACACTGCTGAATGTATCATCTTTTCTTTGAGTCTTTTTTCTAGTTGAGCTGTGAGTCTACGGAAATGACTTATTGTTGTATGTTCTTCCATGAATCCAAACTCACTAACATTTTTCTTTGATCATAGGTTGGAACCTTGAAGCAGTACTTTCTCATACTGTTTTGATATTACTGGTAGCAGTGAATTGACAGAAAGGCTTTTATATGATGCGTTGAAGAGATTTGAAATTTTAGCTTTAGTATTTCTTCAGTTATTAAATTGTAATCTGATTGTTTTTTGGATTTACATTCTTTCGTTGTTACACTATTTCTCTCGAGATTCCTTTTATTATTGGTAAGTTTTCTGTTACTTTAGTGTTTTTTTGGTTGAAATATATCTTTCAGGTTGTTGGCAACAGATTTTCTTGGTTACTTCTGGCTCATACCCCAAAAGATTTTCTTAGATTTTTCTTATCCATTATTTTTAAATTTCCTTGATCTCTCCTTTCTGTGTTTGTGTTGTGCACATCTTGTTTTGCAGCAATTGTTTTCTTATTCTTCCTTTTTAAGATACCAGATATATATATATATGTATATATATATATATATATATATATATATATATATATATATATATATATATATATATATATATATATATATATATATATATATATACATATGAAAAACAGAAATTTTTCATCCGTACTTCCACGTACCTTTGCTCGTCTCAAATCAGTCGCCGAGACAAGTACCTCCCAGGACCGGTTTCTAGCCTCACAGCCGTCATCAGCTGGGCTCGAGCTCAACGCAGTGAGACAGCTGAAACGAAATGAACAGAGCAAGACCAAGTCAACTGGTCATATCGATGGCGGGTCGCAATCTCAATGAAACTCGCGCCATCCTACGGTGAATGTTCGCGGCAGTCAAAAACTACGCGACACATTCTTCCCACAACCTTGGATGTAGGTATAAAGTTTGCTCAAAAGATAGCGTAGTGGGGCCGTGGAGAGAGATATTTGAAAAACAGAAATTTTTCATCCGTACTTCCACGTACCTCTGCTCGTTTCAAATCAGTCGCCGTCACCATGCCGAGACAGCCCGAGAAAAGACAGCCCTAGAAACCGGTCCTGGGAGGTACTTGTCTCGGCATGGTGACGGCGACTGATTTGAGACGAGCAGAGGTACGTGGAAGTACGGATGAAAAATTTCTGTTTTTCAAATATCTCTCTCCACGGCCCCACTACGCTATCTTTTGAGCAAACCTTATACCTACATCCAAGGTTGTGGGAAGAATGTGTCGCGTAGTTTTTGACTGCCGCGAACATTCACCGTAGGATGGCGCGAGTTTCATTGAGATTGCGACCCGCCATCGATATGACTAGTTGACTTGGTCTTGCTCTGTTCATTTCGTTTCAGCTGTCTCACTGCGTTGAGCTCGAGCCCAGCTGATGACGGCTGTGAGGCTAGAAACCGGTCCTGGGAGGTACTTGTCTCGGCATGGTGACGGCGACTGATTTGAGACGAGCAGAGGTACGTGGAAGTACGGATGAAAAATTTCTGTTTTTCAAATATCTCTCTCCACGGCCCCACTACGCTATCTTTTGAGCAAAAAAAAAGAAATATATATATATATATATATATATATATATATATATATATATATATATATATATATATATATATATATATATAATAAGATCTCAATAAAAATCATCAGTCAAGTACAATAAAAATCTCGTCTGTACATTTGTGGATTTTAAAAAAGCATATGATTCTATTGACCGCGAATCGTTATTCCGAATCTTGAAAGAACAGGGACTAGATCTAAAAACGCTGGCAATTATTAAAGCAACATTAACTAACATAAGTTAGAGAGAGACATCTCAGAGTTAATTGGAGTAAGACAAGGAGTAAGACAAGGGGATGGATTCTGGCCACTCTTATTTAACTGTATTCTAGAAAAAGTAATACAGGAGTGGCGTGAAAAAAAGTCGGCCCTGAATATTGACCAGCCCAATAAAATAGGGAGAACCAACATCAAAATTGATTGTCTGGCATTTGTTGATGATCTAGCAATTTTAGCTCAAGATGTATTAATGGCACAGAAACAGCTTGAAATCCTAAAAGAAACAGCAGAAAAGGTAGGACTCCAAATTTCCTTTGAAAAGACACAATACATGACTTGCAACAGATTAAGAACACCTTGTTCTAAAAACAAAATATGGTAACATCAGACGAGTCTGTCAATTCATTTCATATTTGGGTGAAGTAATAATGGAAAATGGGTTGGAAAAAGCGGTCAATAAGCGTAGATGTCAAAAAATGGAAACGGCATTGAGACTTAAACAAAATATTTACAACAAAAAATGCATATCTAAGAACACAACACTACACCAACGAATTACAACACAGTTATTAAGCCAGAATGTCTATATGGGACAGAAACGCTCATTTTGAATAGAAAGAGAGACATTGAGGACATTGAAAAGAAGGAAAGAAAAATAATAAAAAAAATCTTAGGCCTCCAAACAAATAAATAGCACAACATACCGACTTCGAGAAAACCAGAAATCAAACAATACACAGATATACATAGCGATACGAGAAAAATAAGACTTAAATTTTACGGGCACATAAAACGGATGAATCCGAGTAGGCTAACTAGACAAATAGTCGAATTTTATGAAAATAGGAGTAGAGCTAAAGTACAAATAATTAAATGGATTGCTGCATTTAAAGAGGACCTAAGATCAGCAAATATTACACACAGTGAAATTCAGGATAGAGGCTGTTTCAGACGTAAGGTTAACGTTTGGAAGGTTGGCCAGAGAGAAAAATGTAGGATGACTGGAGCAACTTGGTCTGACGAAAGGAAAAAAGCTCATAGCGAAAGAATGAAATTAGTATGGGCGCACAGGAAGGCGAACAACAACAAACGCTTCTAACTGTACTTCGCGTGGTCCACCAGGGCCCATACGTGATTAATTTCACATTTTCTGCTGTTTATATCAATCGAAAGCAAGTTTTCCCTGCCCTTCAACGATGAGAAATAAAAACCCAAAGACCCATCCGTGCAATTTGTCTAATACCGACCACTCACAGAGTCTATTCGAGCCATGAACAGAGACGAACGATCTCGCTCGATAATACAACCATTCAATTCCGAAAGCTACCCCATTTTCCGTCTCTCTCGGGATCGTTTCCGCCCCCTTTCCCCCACCCCATCCCTCTTGACGATTGTTTCGGCACGAGATTTGGCCGACCTATAAATGACAGACGTTTTCTAATATCCGCCAGGTTTTAGGCTGGATGGCCGGACCTATACCTGAGTGTGTGTGCGTGTGTTTGTCTTGGTGTTTTGGAGATGACGGCTGAATTGAAGCGGAGATTTCTTTTGTAGTAATTCGAGAGTATGTTGTGTATATATAAAATTAATGGGTGCACTATCCACTTCCAGGTTTCTTAACTTTATAGACAAAGTTATGAAAGATCTGGGTGTGATTTGATTTAATTAAAAGTGTCTTTAAAAATAATTCAATAAAAAAAAAAAAATTATAGACGACGCCTTATGTACATATGTACATATACTGTGCAGTATTGCAGGAAACTCTTACAAGTTGGGTATAATCCCAGCATACGTAATTTGGAAACTTAAATTTTACGAACCTAACATTTCAAAAACAAAAATAAAAAAGGATATACGTAGTCTAAAAAAAAAAAGATAAGTACAAGTAATTAAAGCAATAGTTAAAGTAGGGGTAGATATGTTCCACATCTGCCAGAAAAGACGGGATACTGGATTGTGGTCAAAAGATCAATCAGTCGATCAGAGGTCATAGGTCGATCTCAGCATTTATACCTCTACTCGAAAAAGGGCCTAGAGAGAAATGATAAAATTACCGCTTTATCGCTCTCATTCTACATGCAAGCAAAATCCTCCATTACATTATCAACAGATAATGCTGTGTCGTAGAGTACTTATGATGAGTAGTTTTAGGAATTCCGAATTGGAAATTTGTTACCACTTAAATGATACGGAAGTCCGAGACAGCTGAAAATCCTAGATGATGAAGAATTGGAAGTACTGCGGGAAGAACCTTTGTCGCACACTTCTAGAGTTCAGACAGGAACTCGGAGTAACACCGCAAGTTATTTCCAAAAATTTGCACAAGCTAGGGAAAATCCATAAAATTAATTGGGTCCCCTATGAACTCACCGCTGGGATTAAGACCAGAAACTGTGATGTTATGACATTGCTCCTTAGATTCAATAAAAATAACTTCTTGCATAAAATTGTGATCTGTGACGAAAAGCGGATACTCTTTGATTTCAGAGAGGCGAAAATCGTGGGTTAATTCCAGTGGGCCATCAACCACTACCGCAAATTCAAATATGCACAGAAATATCATCAACATCAAATATCCATAAAAGTGTTGTTGTGTAAAGGAAGAAGAGAAGTCATTTTGTTTCGGGACAATGCACAGCCACCCACATCAAAAATGAGTCTGGGATATTTTGTCACACCCGTCGTATTTTCCACAGTTGGTTCCTTCGGATTTTCATCTCTTCCGATTCCTATAACGTCACTTGGTTGAAAGCCGCTTTATACATTATGTCAAAAAAGTACCGGGAATTGGTCAATAAAACACAAAATGTTTATTATTTATCCAAATTTATTGTATCGCCTTCCAAGTACGCCCGTTCCGAAATAATACACTTATGCCAACGAATAATCCAACTGTCAAAACATGTTTTAAACGCATTCTCCGGAATCGACTTCAGTTGTCGCCGCGAATTCTCTTTTATGTCTTCTATCGACTGAAAACGGGTGGTTCGAAGTGGCAATTTGAGTTTTGGAAAAGGGAAAGTCAGCCAGAGCCATATCAGGTGAATACGGTGGTTGTTGAGTTTTTGACCAGAAATTCGTTCACAATGATATACTTGTAAGATAATCTTAATAATAATAATAATAATAATAATAATAATAATTGAATATATTGAATAATTGAATAATAATAATAACAATTGAACAGCACACAACTGCTCTCCCAGAAATGGAGTTTAAAGATTTCACGGCGACTGACATTTGCACCGCCGTCAAGAAAACTCATAACTGGAAAGCTCCTGGACCAGATGGACTACATAACTTCTGGATTAAAAACTTTACGGCGGCCCACCGCCCACTTGCTAGTGCATTTAAAGAGGTAATGATAAATCCTGATACTTTCCCGAATTTTTTAATGGAAGGCAATACTTCCTTCTGTACAAAAAGGGTGATGCTAAGCAACCCAATAACTACAGACCCATCACGTGTCCCAGACCCATCACGTCAGTATTTTATAAATTGTTGACAGCCCTAATCAATGAAAAAATTTACAAACATTGTGATGAAAACAATATTTTTGAAGAAGAGCAGAAAGGATGTATAAGAGCAAGTATGGGATGCAAGGAACAGCTAACGATCGATGCTGTAGTTCTCGAACAAGCGCGGAAAAGAAAACGCAACCTAAACATCTGCTATATAGACTACAGGAAAGCCTTCGATAGTGTTCCACACGATTGGTTACTAGAAGTCCTGAAGATTTATAAAATAAGCCCTCCCATCATTAACTCCTTAAGGTGCCTAATGGGGAAATTGAAAACAAATCTCTTTATCGACCAACAATGCATTACAACTGCGAATATCGAGAGAGGAATTTTTCAGGGAGATTCCTTTTCTCCAGTTTGGTTTTGTCTAGCCCTAAACCCTATGTCTACATTACTGAACAACAGTAATATAGGATATAAACTAAACATGAGGAATCCACGAAAGCTCTCGCACCTACTATATATGGATGACCTTAAACTCTATGGAGAAACTAGAGAAAAACTAAACTCCTTAATAAAAATGGTCGAAGAATTTAGTAGGGATATCAAGATGTCATTCGGACTTGATAAATGCTCTACCATTAGCATTCAAAAAGGAATAGTCAACAATCAATATTCAACACGCTGTAACATACAACAACTGGCACCAGAAGAATCCTATAAATATTTAGGTATACCTCAAAACGAGAAATTTAACCATAGCCAGTTAAAGAAAGACTTTTCTACTATGTACGAAAAGAGGCTTACAAAACTTTTAAATACCAAACTGAACAGTGGAAACCTGATTAGAGCGATCAATGGATGGGCAGTGCCAACTCTGACCTATTCCTTTGGTATTGTTAAATGGTCAGAAACAGACCTTGATGGACTGGATAGATTAACACGTCGAACATTGACAAAATTCCGATGTCTGCATCCAAATTCATCTATGAAGCGACTGTACATTCCAAGAAAGTTGGGAGGCAGAGGCCTCGTGAACATTAAGAACCTTTGTCTGAACCAGGAGAGTAAGATGAGAGAATGCTTCATTAATTCAAGCAGCACTCTAATGAAGTTGGTTGCTAAGGAGGACCGGGGTTTCACCTCTTTGAACCTAGATAAATTGAATCGTGTTGATGACAGAACAACACTTACGGATTGTGTCCGTGAATGGAAACAACAGACACTGCATGGACGGTATCCAAAGTCACTCGAGGATGATACCATTGATGGACCATTGTCTCTAAAATGGCTGACCGATGGGCTGTTGTACCCAGAAACAGAAGGTTTTGCGACATCTATTCAAGATAAGGTAGTAAGAACACGGAAATATGAAAAGCATATACTACACATGGATGTTGTCGACAGATGTAGGAAGTGCGGTATAGTGGGGGAAACGATTGAACACCTTATCGGTGGGTGTGCAGTTCTAGCCCCTAATGCTTATTTAGGAAGACATAATCAGCTGGCGAAAATTATACATCAGCAAATTGCATTAAAGTATTCGCTATTAGATAACGCACCTGCTCCATATTATAAGTACTCACCTTCTCCCGTATTGGAATCATCTGATGCAATCCTATACTGGGACAGACCAATCACAACAGATCGAACGGTCGATTATAATAGACCAGACATTGTTCTAATTAGTAAAAAGGAGAAAAGGGCTTTTATAATTGACATCGCAGTGCCACTCTCTCATAATATCAGGAAAACCGAGTTGGAGAAAACCACTAAGTATGAAAACCTTGCGTACGATTTGAAAAACCTGTGGAAACTGCATAAGGTAGAGATAGTGCCTTTCGTTATATCCGCCGAAGGCCTAATAAGTAAGAACTTTTCAAAAAATTTGAAGAACCTTGGTATCTCAAAATCGATTGCCATAGTGGGACAACGTGCAGTACTCTTGCAGACATGCCACATTGTTCGTAAAATTTTATGCTAAATGAGAGGAGTTGAATTGCTTTCTCATTTTGGCATTGTAATATAGACCAGCTTAGGCTGAGATGCTGAGTTCAGTACGAGGATAATAATAATAATAATAATAAAGGCCGGATATTGTTCTAATCAACAAAAAGGACAAGAGGGCATTTATAATTGACATTGCAGTGCCACTATCTCACAACATTAGAAAAACTGAGATAGAAAAATCCACAAAGTATGAAAATCTGGCATACGACTTGAAGAACCAGTGGAAACTGAGTAAGGTAGATGTAGTGCCCTTCGTTATATCCGCCGAAGGCCTGATAAGTAAGAGATTTTCAAAGAACCTCGAGAGCCTCGGGATCTCGAGATCGATTGCCATAGTGGGACAGCGTGCCGTGCTCTTGCAGACGTGTCACATTGTTCGTAAGATATTATGCTAGGGTGAGAGGAGCTGAATTGCTTTTTCATCTTGGCATTGGAATACCGGCCAGCATGAGCTGAGATTCTACAGTAAGGATGAGCAGAATAATAATCATAATAATAAACAACCTTTACCAACATCTTACTCCGCCGTATTATAAATACAGTCCTCAAGCTGTTCTGGAGTCTGACGATGTGCTGCTCTACTGGGATAGACCGATAATAACTGACAGGGCTGTCGACTATAATAGACCAGACATAGTCTTAATAAATAAAAAAGAAAAGTGGGGAACAATTGTTGATATTGCCATACCACTGTCTCATAATATACATAAAACGGAGGTGGAAAAGGTTTCTAAGTATGAGAATCTTTCTTATGAATTGAAGAACATCTGGCAACTTGAAAAAGTGAACATCGAACCTTTTGTAATTTCCGCAGAGGGATTGGTGAGCCACAGGTTCTCTAAAAGTTTAACAAATTGCGGACTAGATAGAAATATCATAAAAGTGGGACAACGGGCTATATTGTTGCAAACCTGCCACATAGTTCGAAAATTTTTGTCTTAATGCCAACGGAATACTGGGTTATAATGAAATTTATCCTCAGGCTCCGAGCCGAACTCCAACATCTCCAGGGAGGTTTATGGTTTCCAGCTTTTTGAGCTAAGAGCGTGATACCAAGTCGATGAGAATAATAATAATGTTTATTAAATCCAAAAGACATTAACAAAATGTATAGATTAGGTCAAATAAACAATACATAGCATTGAACGGTAATACAGACATTCAAAATAATAACAATAATAAAACAACAACAAAAAAAAACAATTCTTCAAAGCATAGAACATTATCAACACTGGGTAAAATATTCCTCCAAGCTATAAAAGGCTGCGCGCACAAGAAAGTCCCACACCAGCCTTCTAAAGACTTTGTTTTCCACAACATTCTTAAGCCTGTCTGGCAAGTTATTACAGAATTTAGCCCCTGCATAATATACACTATTTTCAAATACTTTAAGAGTGTACCGGATAAGCAAAGTCGTAACGATCACGAGTTTTGTATTCATGGATGGAACTATGTTGCGCAAATTTCTGAGAATTCAACCTGACAACTTTTATAATCTCGTATATGTATAGTGATGGCAATGTCAGGACATTGTACTTAGAAAAAAGATGTCGACAAGTAGCTGTCTTTCGAGCTCCAGCGATTGTTCTTATTAGGCGCTTTTGGAATCTGAAAACTCGCAATAAATGAGGTGAATTGCCCCAGAAAATCAGTGCATACTTTACACGGCTATAAAATTCAGCATAATAATATGAGAACACTATATCAGCAGTACCCACCTGTTTCAGTCTATATAGAGCATATGATGCGGTTGCTAATTTTTTGCAAAGTTCATTCACATGTGAGTCCCATGACAGCTTGCCGTTCAGATGAATACCGAAGAACTTGACAGCAGATGGTGCGTTGTCGTGATGCAAAATTCAAGAGTTT
The DNA here is from genome assembly GCA_031761425.1 of Cosmopolites sordidus. Lineage (NCBI taxonomy): Eukaryota > Metazoa > Arthropoda > Insecta > Coleoptera > Curculionidae > Cosmopolites > Cosmopolites sordidus. Next base: position 44,996 of record JARFXV010002571.1, on the reverse strand, counting down.
TCTTTCCACAACTTTGGGCTTTTTCGACGAATTTGCTCTCCTAAACGCCGCATAATGCTCAGATAATATTCTTTATTTACCGTCTAACCTTCTGGCAATTCCGAGTGCACAACACTGTGACAATCAAAGAGAACAGTCAACATCACCTTAATTTTTGATCTACTTTGACGTGGTTTTTTCGATTTGGGTTCAGTTGGAAAACGGCATTCCAAAGCTTGTTTGGTTTGCATGTCAAACTCGTATACCCATGTCTCATCACCAATTATAATGCGTTTTATGAATGTGGGGTCAGAATTGACTCTTTTTAGCATGTCTTCAGCGACCTTTCCGCGATTGAGTTTTGGTCCTTCGGCACTAGTCGAGCGGTAACGCGTTTCATGTCCAAACAATCGCTTAAAGTTATACGAATTGATTCGTGAGACACATAAAGATCAGCGGCTATCTCTCTCAAACTTAAATGACGATTTTCAGTCACCATTTCCTTCACTTTAGCGATGTTAACTTCAGTTGAAGACATTGATGGCCTACCAGAGCGAGACAAATTTCCCACATCTCCACCGCTTTTGAATGCTCTGTACCACTCATGTGCATGTGTTTTTGATGAAGTCGATTCACCGTAAGACTTTTGCAACATTTTCATCGACTCGGCACACGAAATTCTATTTGTAATGCAAAATTTAAGACAAATTCGTTGTTCAATGTTTCATTGTCTGTCAATGGTGTGTCAAATGTCAATGGTTCGTTGTCCATTGTAAAAATCGCAAAACACATTTGAGATAAAGTGACAAAATCGAGCATTGTAAACAAACTAAATGACAGATGACGTTCAAACTCCGCGTCAGTATAGGGGACAGTTATGCCTTAGCTTAGCGATAAAAAATAATTTTGACAATCCATTTAAGCGGCCTTTTCAAATGATCAATTCCCGATACTTTTTTGATAGAATGTATCTCTTGAGGAAGTTGAAAAAAGCCTCAATAACTTTATCACATCAAAATCACCAAATATTTTTCGATCTGGGATTTGAAGAGAAAGTGTATAGACAGTGAGGGAGATTACTTCGATGACTAAAATAAATGTATTAATGTGGAGCGGGTTCGAATCCCGTACCAGGCAAAAAAAGTTTTTCTAAAATTCTTGTGAATGTTTCTAGGTAAGACTGTAAAATTTGACTAGGAATCACCCCTCAGTCACGCCAGTTCGAGGATTGGTAAGGCCGGATGCCTTCTGAGAGGTTTTCTACGTTGGTCACTCGCCAGTCGGTAGGCTTCTCGAGATACTTTCAAGCATACGCACACTCAGGTTAAGCACAAAACCAAGGGTTGATAGCCTGAGGGGGTGCTGACCGGGGTTTTCGGTAGCTGATGACTGTGGTTCGGAACCCACGTTAAGTTGTAGGTCTTAAAATAGCTGTAAAATTAGTTGTAGGTCGCTAAATAGCCTTCTCAGTTGCTGATGCGCCTCTAACCCCAAAGCTTTACTTTAAAATAAATGTAAAGGGTAGTCAAAAAAGGCCGAGAAATATTTTGAGAATCTAATATGAATATTCGATTGTGCAGAATTTTTGTTCTCCACTATACATTTGTAATATTATTTTATAATATTTATTTTAATAAAAATGTAAATATTTACCTTAAATATATTAGAAAGTTTGTATAAAGTAAAATGAAATAATCCAAAATATCTACCGCATTAACAAATCAAATAAACATTTTTAATCCTTGGAATTTTTATTGCACGATTACAAAGAACGCCGATACCAAATTATTTAAAAAGAACAATTTATAATTTTTAGAGCGTTTAGAAACAGTGATCAATTGCGGATATTTTTTAGGCAATAAATATTTAGGCAGGCCAATTAAAAGAATAATTTTAGATAGATCCATGAAGTTTATAATAAGCTTTTGTCATGATAGCGTTAGATCAACAGTTATATAACTGGAACCGATACTTTTTGTTTTCTTAGTTATTTTAATGGGAATGACATTTTGTGTCGACATTACGAAGTTTACTGTGAAATGTTTAGAAATTATACGTGTACCAGGTTAGCCTGAAAATGTTTCAGTCTCAACATGAATCATTCTGGTAATATAATTGCGCATGCTTTGAAAGATAACCTTGAAAATTTGTTTATGCAGTCGATTTTAGTGTTTCTGTTCAAGGTATGTAAATATGAAACCGGAATTTTTGTATAGAAAATAGACGTTTATTGTATGAAAAAATATTTTATTCCTAGTATTATCCATCGCTAGCTATACATTTTTCCCACCTGTCTGACAGTTTTACATGCCAAGCCAAAAAAACTGTTGCTTTTTTGAGGCAAACCAGTCATCGAGCCATTTTCGTAAGAAGTGAAGCGCTGCTCAGCAAGTACGTGTCCCATTGATGCAAATAAGTAGTAATCCAACTAAACGCCTCAATCGTTTCCTTGACCAGTTTTGCTGTGTGATGGTGCATTATCATGAAGCAACATCACTTTGTATTGCCTTTTTTGATATATTGGTCGTTTTTCATGCAAAGCTTGATTCAAATAGATAATTTGTGGTCGGTAACGTTCAGTATTAACGGTTTGGCCAGCTTTTAGCAGCTCATAATAGATCACACCCTTCGGATCTCACCAAACACAAAGCACTGTCTTCCGTCCATAGCGATTTGGCCTTGCAGTCGACGTCGATGGTTCGCCTGAACTTACCCATGATCTTTTACGCTTAGGATTCTCAAAATATATCGACTTTTCATCGCCAGTTACAATTCGATGGAGAAATTACTTTCTTTTGTACCCGGCGAGCAGCATTTTGCAAGTGGTTTTTCAGTTTCCCATTTCCTATATTCTGAATCTTTCCCATGGCTTTCAAACGTATAGAGACGGCTTCTCGTGTCACATTTAATTCGCTGTCTTCAAACTTTTGCGGTCGTCATCCATGTTTTTCGTTTCTCACATCAAAATCGTCATTTTTTAATTTTTAAAACCAAAGTACTGTGATTTACCAACAGCATGTTCACTGTAAGCTTCGACAAGCATTCGATGCGATTCTGCAGCAGTTCCCTTCAATTGGTAACAGAAAATCAATGCTGTCTGCAAATCGTATTTTCCAGGCACAAAATTCGACATGTTCAGCGCTATTACAAACTATGCTGTTGTATGAAACTTGTATTGTTGTGAGTTGAAAATGTTTGTCAGATGTCAATAAGGAAATGCCACCTATAACGCAGTTTGACAGTAACTATATTGACAGTTAGGATCATCTATAGGCAAATTTAGGTTAAGGTCATTTAGGTAAGAAAAGTTAGGGTCATCTATAGGTTTCATATTTACAGACCTGGTAAAGATGAAACAAAATCGAATATAGAGCCGTTTTTAAATTCTAGCATAACTTTTTTAGGTTTTATTACGGTTTTTTTTAATATAAGTGATTTTTTCTGGATATAAGATAATTGTTGAATCATTTGCGGACTATTTTCACTCCAAATGTGGCAATTTTGTTTATTAACGTAACCATTTAGCCAAAAATGAGCTTCGTCCCTGAACCAAACCTAACCAAATCTATCGTTTAGTCTGTTCGGACAGACTAAAAAAATTAGCCCCTTATAATAAGTAAAACGTAAGTGTATACCATTGTACAATTGTACAAAAAAAACAATAAATTCTATATAAACTTTTATCAAATAGAAATATTTTACTCAATAACTGCTAATAGTGACATACTTTTCGACTAGTTTTACGATTCAAAATTGGTATTATACACAAAGAGATATAATCAGTAAAAGTTAACTCGTCCTAATTCTGAAAAACTGTCTAGCAAAACAATAAAATATGTCTAGTGACTGTTTTCGTTTTATCCACAAAGGGGAAATGCGTGTCTATCGCTTGTTACAGTCGGTGTTTTCCACTCTACTTGTTACGGACGAGGTGAAATGTATTGTTTTCTTGGTCTATGTGTATGTATGCAGAAAAAAATAACTTTATAGCTATACTTATAGCTATACTTTATATTTTTTAAAGGTAATAACTTTTAGAACAGACGTTCCTATAATTATGATTCTTTATAAATAGTTATAATGAAATGAACTTTCAGCTCTCCCATCTGATAAAAAAATACAAATAATACGATTAACGTGATTTGAATTGCGCGCCATTTCTTTTCTCTCATACTACATGAAGGTTTTATTTGCCATCTGTGCGAACAAATCTTGCGAACACAAAGCCGATTTGCAGGGATAACACAGATCAGTAATATTAACTTCTGTATGAAACTAAAGAAAATAGCAGCTAAAAAAGTCCTCTGAAATGTTTGTTAGTCCTTTTGGATATTGTATTATCGTAGGAGTTTGATTTTAATAAATAAGCTTCTCGATAAGTAACGGAGGAAACAATTGGGCTCACAATGAAGGGGAAAACAAAGCAAACATAACACCAGGGGACCTTATAAAATTAGTGCAGTTTTTTAAAAAATATAGAAAATGGGCAGTTTTTGTAATGATATGAGGGTTATATTATTGCTTCTACACTACATATTTTACCATGGATTATATTTTATTTTCCTGTTTGTAAGTTCGTTTAAATGAGATTATATTAAAGTTATTCATTTAATCTTTGAAAATCATCCTAGTTTTTCGTTGTCAGTCATTGGCCTGACTCCCATTTCACATTTTTTAGTTTGCTTACTTGTTTTATTATCTCGTCTCTTATTATGTAAAATAGAAGTGATCTTAAGAACCCTCCTTGTTGAACATACCTGGTTCCATGAATTTTCTCCGTAAGTTTTAAATTTATATTGATTTGAAACTTATTTGCTCATTAGTCTTCAATCATAATCATCGTGTGAGATATTTGTTTGTTAAATATAGAAAGTATTTATTCCTGTTTTTGTTAGTTCAAATTTTTAAATGAACGATATATGTAAAGTTTAGTCGGTTGTATTCAATAAATTTTTCAATGATTTTGCTCTGGACTCCCCGACTTGAATCCCTCAGTTCTTTATTTATGTGACATTTTAAAACATGTTTAGACTTTTGGAAGTTATGGTTGTTTTCTGTTGATATGGTCTCTCTGACTTATAAAACAGCTCATTGATAATCTCATCTTGACCACACCTCCTCCTATAAAGTTTTTACAATGCTAGTTATATAGCGTTATAAATCATCTCATAATCGCTTGGTTGAATTTGTTTTATTTTCTATTTTTCTTTTCAGTCCCCTGGTATAACAATGGAAACATACTAAGGAAATAAATAATACCATATATTGAAGAAGCAATGGGCGAATTTCAGGCAAGGCTTACAAGAGCACTCTCCAATAATAGATCAGTTATTTATAGTATGTCAAATAATGGAGAAATCAACATAATTTGATATTCCTTTATTTTAGATGCTCATAGACTTCAGACAGATATACCACCGCATACAAAAACCAATACCGGCCATTGAGAAAATGAGCTAATGCAGAGCCCCCGGTCTGACCTATTGATGGCGTCATTTACGAAAAATTCTTACCAGTGGTCGATTGTGCCAACCATCAAATGACATGCGTCAAAATTACATGACAATCTGTCTAGTAATTTCTGAATTGTTGTGCTTTAAGTAACGCTACTTTTGTTATTTTCAAAACAATGAAAAACAATAAAGAATTTCGTGTTTTGGTTAAGCATTGCTTTTTGATGAAGAAAAGTACCGCTGAAGCAAAACAAAGGCTTGATAAGCATTATCCGGACTCTGCCCCAGGAAAATTAACCATAATTGATTGGTATGCTGAATTCAAACGTGGCCGTACAAGCACCGATGAAGCTGAACGCTCTGTACGTCCAAATGGGGTGGTTACACCGGACAACATCAAAAAAATTCACAAAATTATTTTGCAAAATCATAAAGTAAACATGCAGGATAAAGCTGATATCATGAAGATATCGAAAGGAAGTGTTTACACTAATTTGCATGAACATTTGGGAATGTGTAAATTGCTAACCAAAAACAACAACGTACTGATGATTTTGAGCTATGTTTGGAGCTGTTTACGCGAAATAAAAAGGATATTTTGATATGGTATGTGACAATGGACGAAACATGGATCCATCGCTACACTTCGGAGTCAGCTGAGTGGACAGCAGCCGGTGAAAGCCGTCCAAAGCGACTAAAAACATGCGCATGGGATATTGTTCATCTATTATCTCGAGAAAGGTAAAACCATCAATAGTGAATATCACATAGCGTAATGATGCAGTTTGCAGGACGAGATCGCAAAAAAGGCTCCAAATTAACGAACAAAAAAGTGTTATTTTATCAAGACAATGCACCATGTTACAGATCGTTGGCAATGATGGGTAAATTACATGAATTGTACTTCGAATTGCTTCCTCATCCACTATATTCTCCAGACCTGGCCCCAGCGACTATTTTCTGTTCTCAGACCTCAAAAAAATGCTCGCTGGGAAGAAATTTCGCTCCAATGAAGAGATAAACTGAAGGATATTTTGAAGGCAAAGAGAAATCGTTCTACAAAAAAGGTGTAGAAATGTTAACCTAATCTTTTTAAGAAAGACCGATGATGAAATAAAGAGGAAAGTCAAAAGAGTCGGTCTAAAAATAAATATAGACAAAATAAAGGTGATGGAAGAATACTGATCCAAAAGGACAGAACTGGATATTCGGCGATGACAACAATGAAGTTGTAAAGGAGTAGACGTCTCTCACACTGTCTGCGAGACGTGGACCCTCACAAAGAAAACAGAACGAATGCTTGTAATATTTGAAAGAAGAATAATCAGAAGAATTTTTAGTGCTGGGAATGATAATAGAAATGGATTTGGATATAATGATAAAGAAATTGGAGGATCAGGTATAACTTCGAATTCAACCAATTATACAAAGATCTGGATATTATAGATCACGTGAGGGTTCAACGACTCAAATGGGAGGGACACATTGTGAGATTGCCAGAAAGGAGAATTAGCGAGAATCAAAGACATGGTGGCAGGACAATGCACGAAAGGATGCTGAACAACTACTGCACATCAAAAATTGGCAAGGGGTTCCTGGAAATCGATCCGGATGAAGACGAAGGTTGAAGGAGGTCAAGGCCGACCGATGGGCTGTAGCACCAGGAAGAAGAAGCTTCTCTATATATACTTAAAAAATAAGCAAATCCAGGGCTGATAGCTCGAAGAAGGTGCTGAATGTGGTGGCTGTGGAAGCTGATGGTACCGTGGTTTGCTGACATCCTCAGTTATTTTTCACGTTATTAATTTAATAATAATAAAACTAAAATAAATTTTAACCCTATTTGTTCGGTTTATTTTTCTTTTATACATTAATTTATAATTAAATTCGTATTAAACATTCAAACTGTATGAAGGATTAACCATTGAAACTGTCGATGTACACTGTTTGAATCCGAAAAGTAAACAATAATTAGAAATTCTAATGCAGCAAGCACAGGGACTATTAAATCGTAATGGTGACATTGGAAGTTGTAAAAGCGTCGTACGCAAAGCAGCCACCTACATCATTGGACGTTATTAACTTATTAACATCTCAAACGTTTATTGCTTAATGACATGTACGACATAAAATTGCTAGTAAACGCACATGATTAAATATAATTACCGTATAATTTTTCCCGTTCTTTTGCTCATTAGAATTTATTACGAAGGGTAAAGTAAAGATTGTATGCGTTCAGACTGAATTTCAAGAATGTTGTTTATTATTATAAATCTATTATATACTGCCTGACATAGAAACGTCAGATTTTTTCTGGATTTGTGAGGTTGAAAATATAAAATTATTTTTAATGACTTCTTCTATAGCCAGAAATAAATTAATTAATTTCAAACTTGCAATGTATATATATATATATATATATATATATATATATATATATATATATATATATATATATATATATATATATATATATATATATATATATATAATATATAATCTTATTAGGGTCTTATCAAGAGTAGCTTGAACTAATACTGAGTAGTATTAGTTAATACGTTACTCTTAAGAAAGTCCTAACAAGGCGAAACATATGTAGATCAAAATCTATAATAACGTTTGAAACATTAAAAAGTTAGCTACAAGTGTATCATTTAAAATCCTAGTATCTTATTTTTAATTTAAATTTATTTTTCGTTTATTTTTTATTTCAGAGTAAACTAGAGATCCAGGAATTTTGAAAATCGAGCGGTATACACTTGCAGAATGAACACATATCAAATTGTTACCATTTACTTCTTACTGAAGAAAAATTATTTCAACTCAGAGTCAATTTCGAAAAATTTTTAACATTAGAGATGCTCCTTCTATACCAACAATGTGTAAATTAGTTGCACAATTTATGGAGACAGTTTTTGTGCCTAGAAGGCAAGGCAGACCACGAACACCAAAATCACACTGCTAAGTGGAAATAAAACCACAATCTCTACAGTGTATTTTAAAACAATATCTCTATCCGTACAAAATCCAGCTAATGCCAATAACTCTCATAATTTCCAGTTGCGATTAGAATGCATACTACACCTACTTTTGCGGTATTTCCCATATTATACCCTAGCTTTTTCATATTACTGTCTGATTTATTTCAACGATAATATTGTTTTGATTCTTACATTAAATAATATCACATAATCACTTGATATTTATTCATTTAAGATGCATCTTATCAAGGCTGTTCGATAATTCTAAATTAGATGTAATTATATGAGACAAACAGCAAAAATAAATACTTTATATAACTATATCAATTATATTATCTGTCGAAACCTGATAATATGACATCTGATATACTAGAAATTCTCAAAAACATAAAGATTTGAATAGAACTTATTATCGAAAAAAATCTACGATATTTACTTTGATGAGATGTCATTCGAAAAGAAACAGAGGTGTTTCTCTGCCTTCCCTCATTCTGCTTTCATTTCGCTTTCAAATTAAAAAAAAATATTGCGGAAGCTCAGGACATAATTTGAGCGACTTTGAGAGATTTTGCAGTTTCGTACAATATTTTTAAGAAATGGTTTCAATAATTCCGAACTAAAAACTTAATTGATGCAGAACATCCGCGACATCCAAAAGGAAATTGGAGGATGAAAATTGGAAGCACTGTTGGAAGAAAATCCTCGTCCTACACTGCTGGAGCTAGCAAAGGAACTCGGAGTAACAACTCAAGTTATTTCTAAACCTTTACGCAAGCTAGGGATAATTCAAAATGAGAAGTCCTTTATGAACTTACAGCTGAGAGTATGAGTAGACGTGATAAGGGTAGCAGGAGATCCTCTTACACGATTCCGGTGGAAGGCAATCTCTTCAGAGATTGGCGACTGTGCCCTCCTGGAGCAATTTTGTTCCACACCTCAAACTCTACCCCTGTCAATTATATCCCCTTTCCGTGAGCTACGATATCTGGCAACGAAAAAAGTAATATCAGTAGTAGGACTAGCCCGTCTTCTCAGACTTTCTGTGCCACCGCATAACAATCTTGCTGCTATGTCACAGTCAAGCAGACTGCATAATTGCTTGGCTGTCAACTACGCAGCATTGTCATATGGATCAATCGTGCAGGACAAAATAGTCCAGAGGTAAAATACCTTCCCACTTGGATTTCCGAGGGAGGACGCCTGCGCGGATGAATCCTCGAAATAATCAGACGTGTAGGTCTTGTTGTGTTATTGTTCTCCAGATTCAAGAAAAATAACTTCTTAGATAAGATTCTGGATTAATCGTGGGTTAAACCTGGTGAGCAAACAACCAGTACTGTAATACCAAATATCAACGACAAAAAGGTGTTGCTGTGCATACAGACTTTAAAAAATATGAGTATTTCTTAGTCTGGTGCTGAAAAAGAAACACTATACTGGCAAGAGAAGAAAGAATATAAAAAGGACTCCGGAATCACCAAGTTGAGCTGGGAGATTTCATAGAACCTTGCGTATTCTCCATCCTGGCTTCACATCTCTTGAGGAAGTTAAAAAAAAACATGAATAACTTTACAATATCAAAACCAAGTCTTTTTTATATTGGATTTGATAGTTGCCTGAAAATTGGTGAAAATGCACAGAAAGTAAAGAAGGTTACTTCGAAGATACAGTTTCTATTACTGTTTTCATTAATAAGTATCAAATGTAGCCACAAAAGGCCGATAATTATATTGAGACCCTAACAGAATTTTTATGAAAAAAATGCGATGTCATACGACATGCAAATATAAAACAGAAAAAAAATATTACCTTTTCCCATTTGAATATATAAGCTACATCCATCAAGCTTAAATCATGTGGAAGGACTTGTCCTTTGTAGATTATATCCACCTGTAGACAACAAATATTCTCCATTGAATTTCGCACTGATACAGGCTGTTTTTATCACTTACCCTATTATCCCCAGTAAGACCATACTTCATCCGAACGAACTTTTGCAAGTGTTTCATGTTGACGCCAGCAGGACATTGCAGGTACCGTTTATCACCGATTTTCTCGTTATTCAAAGGATCGTTACTCTTCACGTTTGTCGGGTCGTTATCACTTATGTTCGTGTTCTTTGTTGCACTGTCATTTTCTTCACTATTGACTGAGGTAGAATTGTTTTCACATTCAGTGTTTGTGTTTTGTACCGAACTTTCACTAGATTCTGTTTTGTTGTGATTGACGTCAGCCAGATCTAGGTGAGCTTGATAATATTCTAGTGATAGTGATATAGAGTCTTCCGCGCTGAAGTATAGGTTTTTGTCACCGACGTACTGAGAGATCTAAAGAAAAAAAAACAACTTCGGGCAATGTTCAACACACAAACTGAAGAAAACATACCATTTCTTCAGATTCGTTAAGCATGTCTCGTTCCCTGTCAATGACGCTGTCATCACTACAGGAACTTCCAGCCCTGACCCCTGTACTGCGATAAAACTCTTCACGTCTTTGAATTTCCTTGGCAAACAGAGAGGGTACAAGCTTATAGACTAGCGCTTGGATTTGAGAATCCGGCCTTGAAAAGTGAGAAAAACTTATGTTAAGCGGGCGGAATATATTTTGCAGACTTTTTATTATTTAATATATCATATTATTATAAAATATCTCAGAAGTGATAGTCAGTACAGTACGAGCGTTGCTATTTATGTATCCGGAATTAGCACCAATGGTATTACTAGGCGCCACCTGACATATACATCGTAAAGTTTGACAATGTTGACTGTATACGTAATCAGAACGTTCTGTCATACGGACATTTTTTATGTTCTTTTAGTGACTTGAAAATTTCATATCGGTCAAAGAATGGAATTAACTCGTGAGAATTTTCGTCTCGTACGACTTTCGACGTGGATTATCTCAACAGTGCATGGATCCGCTCACTTCGACTTTTGGTGATGAAGCACTATCTAAAACCACAGTATATCATTGGTTTAGTGAATTCAATCGTGGCCGTCGATCGCTCACGGATAAATTTAAAGAAGGTCGTCCAAAATCGGTTGTTGTGCCAGAAAACAGCGATACGGTGCGCGAACTGATAAAGCGAGATCGTTATGTGACATACCATGAGATTGAGGCATCTCTGGGCATTAGTATGCCTATCGTACACAAGTTTTTACCTGAATATTTAGCCGTGAAAAAGATGTGTGTGCGCAGGATTCCGCATAATTTGACAATCGTTCAAAAAAAGGCTCGTGTTGAATGGAGCAAAAAAATGCGCAAAAAATGCAATTGTGGTGCGTCAAAGGCCGTGTATAACATATACACAGGTGATGAATCTTGGATCTATGCATATGAGGCCGAAAGTGAACAGCAGTTGACTGTATGGGTCTTTCAAAATGATCCAAACCTAACAAAATTGTTCGCGCAAGAATTACTTCGAAGCAAATGGTCGCCTGTTTTTTTGAGATGTTTTGTTGACAATGAACATGTGGCTACAGTGCCACTAGATAATCGTAGAACGGTCAATTCTGAATGGGACACAACCATTTGTTTGCCAGAAGTTTTTGAATAAATAGGAAAAAAACAATAAGCCACGCAGGATCAATCTTCACCATGATAACGTGAGCTCTGACACATCGGACCGAACAACTCAATATTTCATCCGCCGTACAGTCCCGATTTGGCATCCAATTATTTCTTTTTGTTCCCGTCCGTGAAAAATAACTACGTAGTCAACGATTGTCCACGCCAGAATAAGCGGTTGATGCATGTTTTTGAGATACCTCAACCGGAATGGAGAAAGTCCTATGAAAATTGGTTCAAATGTATGCAAAAGCGTATCGATCATCGCGGAGAATATTTTGAATAACGATAAAACCATTTTCAATGATAAATATCGGCTTTTATTCCGGCAACACTCGTAGCAATAGCAACCAGCCAAGGAAACTTTAAAAGGTAAATTTTGTAATTGTTTACTGGATTCAAATTTGGTTAACATATTCTAGGCTAGAGGCATGACTCACCAATCACTTAAAACTAGAAACAAAACCAAAACTGTTTATTAAACTTACCGAAAACATTGCGATTTCTTCTTATAAATTGTAGGACATACTGGACATTGGGTTTTACTATTTTCAAAATGGCGAAGAATACATCCTCTACAAACTGAAACGAAAATAATTTTTATCGTGTTAATTTATTTTAATATATTACTATGATCAGAAAATAAGGTGACTTTTAAAATAACAACATATTTATAAATCTAGGGGGTCCACGAAGTGGTTTCTTAAATCGAAGGAAAAGAAAAAGTCACACGGTGTCATATCTGACGAATATGGTGTTTGTGGAACAGTATTTGTTTGATTGACCAATAATGATTGCAGTGACGCTAAACAATAAATCAGTTGTCCATAGTCTATCAAATAATGTAAAAAAATAACAGAATTTAATACTATTTTAGTCCAGAAGTTCATAGACTTTAGACGGGTGAAGGAGAAATGAAGGAAATGGAAATACCTGCTAAGCTTATTAGACTAGCCAGGATGGCGATGGGTAACTCTAAGGAAGTAGTAAAAATGCAATAACATATTATGGCAAAATTTAAGACTACAGAAGGTTTGCAAAATGGGTTCGATTAGCACCAGTCCTGAATAAAGTCAAATGCGAAATAAACACTGACGTAAATGGAACAGTGATAAATAAAGAAAAACAAATAGTATGATATGCAGATGACCAAACATATTAACACGATCGAGAAGATTATTAAGAGAAACTAATAATTAAATAAAGGAGAAAACCAAAAAAAACGATCTAGAAATAAATATTGACAAAACAAAGCTGATGGAAAAGAGAACTAATCCAAGAAGAGATCTGAAACAACAGAAAATTTGTGAACAAAATTAATGTAGCTAGGAAGCAAACTAGATGAAAACATTACCAAGAGACATCAGCAATCTTATTGTGATGGGTAACAAAACTATTTACTTAGCAAGGGGCGCCAAAATGCCAAATGCAAAAAAATAATTTCGAAAGAAAAATAAAATTTTGATGGCGCCTTTTGAAATGGGCGAAATGAAAAATGAAAAAAAATGGAAAATCCAAAAGTGCACGGCTCATAATGATCATTCCATTTTTGGATAAAAAAATTGTATTGCTGACTTATAAAGAAAAACGGAAAAAAGAAATATGCATGCAATCTTTGATAACTGAAAAGAAAAAAAAACCGATTGTCAAGGTAACAACCAAACCTACATAGGTAACAGGTTTTATTATTTAATGATTTACTCTAATTAACATAAAAGCGTCGACCAAAGGGCGCTGAAAGACAATCTCGCTCTACCCTGATCAAGGGCTAGGGCCAGCGCTGTACTTATTGCAGCCTGTTCTAAGATCTAAATTTGTGCAAAGGAATACGAAAGTTAAAGTTTATGAAGCACTCATTAGGCCAGTAGCCATTTTTGGTAATGTTAATGACCATGGAAACTGGAGAATCAATGTGAGGGTTCAGTGGCTCAGATGGGAGGGGCACGTGGCAAGAATACCAGAAAGTCGAATATCAAGGAGAAGGATGGAGAGACGAATAGAAGGTAACAAAAAGAGAGGTAGACGAAAAATACGATGAAAGGACAATGTAACAAGAGATGTTGAAGAACTACTGCACATCAAAAACTAGAGAGGAGCTGCTCTTTGGAGACGAAAGTTGAAGGAAGTCAAGATTCATGGACTCTAGTACCACAGGAAGAAGAAAGATCTTATATATAACAATTATGTACAAATATCTATACTTACATGTATGCAAACATTCGACAAGAGTGGTGGCATCAATGAGGTATCCACCGCAAAGCCTGCAGGTTAGTACAGGATTAAGCTCCTTAACCATTTGTTTGTGATTTTCCATGATGATCAGTAAAAAAACTGAAAAGAAAAATGATTATTAAAAAAAAATCAGTAATTTTAGTTTAATACTAATTTTTAGTTTAAAAATTTAATGTATATTGATAAATAAAATGAAATGGCTAATATTATGATTTTTAAAATTAAATATAATTTAATGCTCTTATTTCTTGATACATCAGAGGCCGGAAAATTACTCCTGTAATATTCATTCAAGGGATTATTCGTAAACTAATCTGTAATACATATTTATTTATAGAGACAAAAAAGAGTTTAATGTACGGTTCTATTAAATAACTTCTCTATTGCTTCTACTTTCTAAAAATCGGTTTTATAATAATTCAATGGCGCTATCAATGCTAGGGGGTGGTTCTTATGAACATTCCTAATCTTCTTCTTCTCTTTCAACCTATTTGGCATGGCCAACAATCTTCTGATCTGTAGTTATTTCTGTTTTTCTGTTGTAAGACAAACCTGTTGCTATTGAAATTTGAGTACAGGAACCTTGACATTAAGTTTATGGTTTTAATAGAATGGCGCACAATAGCAAAGACGTGTTGAAACAATTGATTTATTACACACCAAATTTTCTTCATAAAAGGCGAAGTATAGTTGAGGCTTATGAGGTATCAAACAGTAACGTGATTTTTGTTTAAGAAATCGCGCGCTTTGCGGATCGATATAACTATTTGCTTTTTAAGTTGGTAAGCGGGTTGCTACTTATGTATCCGAAATTGGTAACAATGGTGTTGTTAGGCGCCATCTGACGCGTACTCAGAATGTTTTGTTATACGGACGCTATTTGTGTTGTTTAGTGACTTGAAAATTTCATCTTAGTCAGAAAATGGCATTAACTCGTGAGAATTTGCGTGCGATGATTTACTACGACTTTCGACGTGGATTATCTCAACAACAGTGCACCGATCAACCAACTTCGACTTTTGGCGATGAAGCATCATCTAAAACTACTGTATATCACTGTTTTAGTAAATTTAATCACTGCCGTCGTTCGCTTATGGGCGAATTTGAAGAAGGTTGCCCAAAATTAGTTGTTGTGCTAGAAAATATCGATACTGTGCGCGAACTGATAAAACAAGATCGTCATGTAATATACCGTGAGATTAAGGCATCCCTAGGCATTAGTATGATGAGCATACAAAAGATTTTACATAAACATTTAGCCGTGAAATAGATTAGTGCGTGTTGAATTCCGCATAATTTGACAGTCGGTCAAAAAAAGGCTCGTTTCGATTGGTACAAAAAAATGCTCAAAAAATATAATCGTGGTGCGTCAAACGCCATATATAACATTTACATAGGTGACGAATTTTAGATCTACGCGTATGAGCCTGAAAGTAAACAGCAATTGACTGTATGGATCTTTCAAAATGAGCCAAAGCCAACAAAAGTTGTTCATTCAAGAAGCACTTCGAAGCAAATGGTCGCCTGTTTCTTTTGGGATAAATCCGCATGTGGCTACAGTGCCACTAGATAATTGTAGAATGGTTAATTGTGTATGGTACACAACCATTTGTTTGCCAGAAGTCTTTGAAGAAATAAGAAAAACAATCACCGATGCAGGATCATTCTTCACCATGACACCGCGAGCTCTCATCCATCATCAATATTTGATCGGTCAAAACATCAAATTGATGGGTCATCCGCCGTACAATCCTGATTTGGCACCCAATGATTTCTTTTTGTTCCCGCCCGTGAAGAATAAACTACGTGGTCAACGATTTTCGAAGTCAGAAGAAGCGGTTGATGCGTTCAAAATGCATGTTTTGGAGATACCTCAATCGGAATGGAAAAAGTGCTATGAAAATTGGTTGAAACGTATTCAAAAATGTAACGATCATCGCGGAGAATATTTTGAAAAACAATAAAATTTTAATGATAAATATTTGTTTATATTTATTATTTCGGATACATAAACAGCAACCCTGATATAACTGACATTGGCATGTTAAGTTATCGTTATATCGTTAAGTCTTTTATATTTATTGATAAGTGCAATAAGAGATTTTTAAAAATCGATAAACTTATCGAGCAAAGAAAATGCAGAAAATATGACTCAATCAATGATATTGTATTAAGTAATCGATGATTAAGTATTAGAGGCATTGTAGATATTACTGGAATATCATTTTGATTAATTCAATCAATTCTGAAGAACAATTTACCCTTTTTACGTGTGTTTTCTTGTCTTGACTCTGGATTTTTTTAAAAATCATCATCGTGTTGAAGTTGCTGAAAAGATGCTTTATTTGTATGACGACAGATTAAAATGCGTATTATACAAAAACAGACTAACAATCAAGCGAGTATTGTACTAAAGATAAGACAAAGCCGAAAACCCTATATCAAATCCGGTCAAAAATCAGTTATGTTAATTGTCTTCTCCGATTATCCTGGCATTATGTAAAAGTTCCTCTCAACTGGTCAAGTACATAATAGAGATACATATTTAAGTGTTATGCATCATTTGCAAGCGTCAGTTTGTTGAAAAAATTATACAGATTTGTGCCAAAACAATTCATGGTTATCACAATAACGCCCCATCGGACACCGCTATACTTATTTGTCGTTTTCTCGCTAAAAATCAAACAAATACCGTTCTACAAGCACTATATTCACCAGATATGGCATCGTGTGACTTTTTATGTCCCCTCGATTAAAGAAACAACTTTGTGGACGCGGTTTTGAGTCCACAGAATCCATTCAACATAGTTCGCCTGCAGTTTTGAAGGAAATTCCAAAAGTCGAATATTTAAATTATTTCCAAGGCAGGAAAATATGTTGGCATAAGTGTATTGCGGTGAGAGAGGATTACTTTGAATAAATATTTGTATTTTATTCAGTGGCGGCTCGTGGTTTTATAAAGTGGGAGGGTGTAGAAGAAAATAGTGCTGCTGAAGATTGTTGTTTGCTTCCCCCTTCCTTCGTTTTACTTTTCGTGCTATTGAAACCCTATACAGGAGGTGAACCAGGAAAATGAGTTAAAGGAAATAAACTGAACGGAAATAAAATATGGTGTTTTGCTCTGAAAAATGGTTTACTGTAATAAATGCTGAAGGGGCGGCGTCCCAACGCCCTCCCTCACGAGCCACCATTGATTTTATTATAAAAGTCACCTTAAACACGACCATTTAATTATGAAACACAAACAGACGGACATTATCTTCAAATCAAAAGACAAAAAATAAATAAACATTAAATATTTAAAAAAATATTTGAAAATAATTCTATGGGAAGTAAGAATACAATTGCATTTATTATAACAGTTTTAAATATAACAACATCTTTAAATATTGTTTATTTTTTACACGTAAACATTATGGAACTCAGAAAGATTCATCAACTCAATGTTCATCAATCATTTTGACTTTCGCGTCGACATCGATTTAATTCCAGCGCGAACCGTTCCTCTTCTTCTTTTCTTCTTCGTCTTCTTCTTTATCGTCGTCTCGTAGCCGTGCAGGGGTCAGTAGGAAGTGGGCGTAAAGTTGGGAGGGGCCGTTCTGCCGACCTGGCCAGGCATGACACGGTGCACGCGACTACTGCAACCGCGGACCGCCGAGAAAGGCAATTGTGACTCAACTTACAAAAGGCATTTTCGTCTCAATTATCATTACCTTTCGAAAATAAATGACAATATATATATATATATATATATATATATATATATATATATATATATATATATATATATATATATATATATATATATATATATATATATAGTGGTGGTCAGAGAAATAGAACCGTTACAATATAAGACACTGTTTGGCAAATAAAGTTGTAAGCATACGTAATTAGGACAATAATTGTATAATATAAATATATAACAAAAAAAGGGAAACAATATCAAACTTAATATAAAAAAAAAATACTGTAAATATATTTAATAAAAATTTAGAAAAAATAAGATGAAAAAGGTCATAAAAATAGTGCCATAACATTTATAAATCAATAAATATTGTTTCTTCACGTTTTGCTATTAATTTATCGACACATTTTGTTTAATCAAGAATTGGAAATAAAAAAATACATGAAAACAAACTTGGCCGAATAATAGAGAAGAGTGTAGATTTAACATTGCGGAAAGAAGCAGAGTCACTAAGGGAAATCGCAAGAATCGTCAGTCGTTCAAAAAAAAATGGTGGAAAATGCCCTGAGAAAACAGTTTATGAAAACCGTGGAGTTAGAAGAAAAACGACATTCTCATTCTGATAGGCAGATTGTCCAAATTTCAAAAAACGCCCCATTTAAATCGTCTACCAAAATCAAAAGTGAACTGGTGTTAGAATAAGTTTAATAACAATTCGAAGAAGGGTTCAGACAAGTAAGTTACACGGTAAAGCAGCCAATAAAGTCCTTTTGTTATCCACCAAGAATGTAAAACAACATTTAAAGTATGCCTAAGATCAGTTAAATTTGTATGGTGGACGGGGAATCCAGAAATGGCGTAATAGTTTATGAATCGATGAAACAAACATACATTTAATATGTTCTGATGCTAGGCAATATGTTACCACTACCCAACCACCTGACCAAGAATTATTTCTAAAACATACTATTAAAACTGTAAAGCATGGAGGCGGTAAAATTAAGCTGTGGGCAGCTTTTTCATGGCATTACCGAGCTCTACCCATCCCTTACATTGGAGGGCATATGTTTCATCTGTGTGCCACATGAGATTGTGGAACACAGCAGTTGGGGTGCATCCGACTACTGTTGCCAAAAACTGCATTTATATATGTATATATATATATATATATATATATATATATATATATATATATATATATATATATATATATATATATATATATATATATATTGTTCACTTATAACGTACACGTTTATTACATATCTACGGATATAACGTACTGAATAACGAAGTCCTGGCAGTTATTATGAAGCATTCAATAGATAATTGATTATTGTCTAAGTGATTGTGGCGTGTTCATATATTTTTTCTTTTTTTGGGTTTTTCGCCACGATTTAAAACCCCTTTGGACTCACCGACAAACGCTACCGCAGTTTTTTTAGTGATTAAGTCAAGCATTATTTACTTATGTATTTGTATTAAATGGCCTATTCCCCATAATTTTATTTAGCAACTTTAGTTTTCTTGTTGGTGTTGTATAGTAAAGTTGGGTTGTTTGTGATCGTGTCTAAGCGGATTTATAAATGAATTGTGTTTTAAGCATGGGCGAATACACCGAAGTTAGTTCCACTAAAATGGTTCGGCAGGCTTTAACAATGAATAAAAAAATTTCAATAATTCAGGAGACAGAAAGTGGTGCTAAACAAGTCGACATCTGCAAATTTTTGGCTTTGAAAAAGTCAAGTTTCCACGATACTGAAAAACAAATAAAATATTGCAATTCCGCAGAGTTTCGAAACGAGGTAAAAGAATACGCAAACCTGTTCAAAAAAACATCGATGAAGCATTACTTCACTGGTTTACATATCAAAGAAGCATGAATACTACAATTATTGGGCCCATTTTTCCATCAAAGACTGAAGAGTTTGGGAAAATGTTTATTGTTGCTAGATTTTCTTGTGATTCAGGTTGGTTACATAGATTCAAAAAGCAGTACAATATAAATTCTAGTAAGATTCATGGAAAAGCTGCGAGTGTAAACCTGGAAAATGCGATGGATTGGTTAAATCAAGATCATCTTAGAAAGTATGACGCTAGCAATGTTTTTAACGCCGATGATCTTTTTTACAAACTTGCTTCAGATCATACAATGAGCTTTAAGGATGAAAAATCTATCGGGGGAAAACTATCGAAGGAAAGAATAACCGTTCTTGTGTGCAGAACCATGACCGAAACTGAAAAACGCAAACTTTTAGTTAGTGGCAAATTTAACAAACCCAAGTGTTTTAAAAAGGTAAAAAAAGAGCACTTAATAATACAGCACCAAACAAGCGAGCGTGGAGGACTTCTGATATTTTCGAAAGTGACTTAAGATCATTGCTTGTTGATAATTGCCCTGCTCATTCACATCTTACGAATCTAAAAAACATTAAACTGTATTTTTCCCACCAAATTTTACGTCCGTTCTGCAATCATTGGATCAAGGTGTTATTCACAGTTTGAAAGTTTATTATCGACGACAGCTTAGGATCAGTAATCTTAAGTGCATTGAAGATAGCACACCAATAACAATAAATATGCTCAATGCTATTGAAATGGTTTCTAAAGCTTGGCAATACGTTTCCCAAAATACAATTAAGAATTGTTTCGAACATGCATGGTCCTCCTTTTGCGAGTTTGACGAGCACGATGATTTGCGTCTCACCCAATGGCTTATTAAACAAGCTGAGGAGGACGAGGACAACCTGTCTTTCAGTGTCTGGCTTACTAATAATAATTTTAACTTGGAACAATTAATTTCCACTATAACAGATGCTTTCGTTGATGTGGATAACGACCTTATGACAAGTATGCCTACTGACGAGGAGATTACGGCGCAGATTGGTGGAGCTGAACAGCTTGAGAGTGATGAAAAAGATGAAGATCTATCGTTTTCATGAGGCCATAACAGGGATAAAAAACGTAAAACGATTTCTAGAAAAAAGAGTCACTACAGAAGATGGCATTTTGAGCGCCTCCGGTACATTGTAACCGAGTTTTACTGTATGTATGTATATATTATAGTAACTTAGAGTAAATTTGGACATAGTTTAGTTTTAAAATCATATTAACTCATCTTCTGATGATGCTAACGCGGTTCGCGAAACGCGCGTCAAGAAGTTAAAAAATGTGATTTGATGTTTAGTTCACACCCAAGAATTTGACACACTATATTGTTTTGTTTATGATGATGTATACTTACGAAATCAGATAAACTACACAGCATCAAATTTTATGTTAATAAAATTTTCACATAATCATAACATTATTCATTTTTAAAATGAATGAATATTCATTTATATCAAAGTAATGAAAATTTAAATGACATGACACTGATATGCACACGGTCCAAAGAAAGAAGCGAATCCCTTAGACACGTACATTTCCACGGTCGTTTCCGATCCTTCCAAACTCACCCTAACCCAAATTCTCAATTCCCCTTTGGCATCGACCCTCGTCATTTCCACCACGACCCTTTTTAACCCCCGCCCCCTTCGCCTACCCCGACCGTTTCCGTCCGCCACGGGCAGACAAAATGTCGTCCCATCATTGTCCAACCAACGGGAAGAACGAAGACGAGACGACATAGTGCACTGCTCAAGAATGGACGGATGATGCGACCTCGGAATATCACCGTCCTTTTGCCGACCTTGCGACTCGTCCTTGCCACGTGGAGGCGAAGGGTCTTCGACCAGGAGACTAGAGGGGCGCAAGAGATAGGAGGAGCATCGTGGTTCAACCCCCGAAATTTTTCGGTCATGGATTATTCGAATTAAGAGTTCCCTTTCACTTAAACAAAATAAACAGTGTGGGGGAAATTTAGTAGATTATCCTTTTTGTTGATAATATAGAATGGTAATTTAGGTTTGTTGTTGTTGACGTTTCTACAATAATAAACTTTAACGAAAAATCATCTATTAGTATTTGCTTTTTATCCTCTGTTTATAAATATCAGATTATCTTTCATTCCTCAGAGTTTGAATTCGATTTCAACTTGTTACTGCGACAAGTAAATATTCCTTCTTCGGTATTAAAGTGATTTCAATGCGAAATATTTAGTCGACGGTTTTTAACAAAATGTTTAAATGAGTTGCGAAATTAAGACATTGTTTTAAAAAAGGCTTCGAAGTGACTGATACCGCACTGACTGATGCCGCATAAAAAGTTCCGGAAGGGAGACACGAGTCTTGAAGACAGGGGAAGATCAGGCCATCCACGGTGTCACTAGCACATTAAAAACAGATCGTAGGATATGCAAATGATGAAATAAAGGTGAAAGCCAAAAGAGACGGTGTAGAAATAAATATAAACACAAAGGCGATAGAAAAAAGAACCAATTCACAAAGAAAACAGAATTGAATAATCGACGATGTCAATATTGAAGTTGAGAAGGAATTTACGTATCTGGGAAGCAAACTTGAAAACAATATCACAGGACATATTTATAAGAAACCGTATTACGAAGGGCATCAAAGTTATGTATTCCCTATATTCGGTCGAAAGATTTAAACTTATTCAGAAGAACACGAAAGTTAGGATTTATAAAACACCCATTTGACCATAGTAGTCACTTATGGCTGAGAGACGAAGACCCTCATAAAAAAAACAGAAGTTGTTAGCACGAATGTTGGTCCGCTTCGATTGGGACCAAACATGTACTATACAATGCTTGTATGTGGACTGTATCATGAATTAACCGGTGCTTGTTATGTGGTTTCCCGAAAGCAGCCTTCCTTACTTGTGAACTCTCTAAACTTATATTAACGTTATAAAAATTAAAATTGTTGATTGATTTGTCCGTTACTTTGTGATAGTTAATTTTTTAAATCTAATAATACAATTTTATATTTTATTATCACTTTTATAATACGATCACTGATAAAAGTAATAGATAACAAAGTATAAAATTGTTTTATTTGAGTTATTAAAATTATAATATAGTATAAAATAACAGACTTAACAGAAGTGAGAATGACACTGGGATTTGTGGGATCAGATATAACTTCGAACCCAAGCAATTGTACAAAGACCTGGATGTTGTAGACTATGTGAGGGTTCAGTAATTCAGATGGGTGGAACACTTGAGGAGAATGTCAGAAAACCGAGGAACCAAGGAAAATCATGGAAGGGCGACTAGGAGGTAACAGAAAACAAGGTAGAGCAAAGGCATGATGGCAGAGCAATGTAAGACATGCTGAAGAACTGTTGCATATCAAAAATTGGCAAGGAGCTGCTAAGGTGAAGTGAAGGAGGTCAAGGCTCATTGAGAAGCTCTAGACTGTAACACCACATGAAGAAAAAAAAGATAAGTTCCAGTTATATTAATTATCAGTCAAAAAATGAAAGTGGAACGTCGTATTCACGAAAAAAGCTGTTTCACAAAAATTATTTCAATGTATTTATATTCCAATTCCAAAACCAAAATTGTATTCTGTGTGCGAATATCACGATATACTTCTTATTTACGGATAATCTGTTACCAACCACATTATAAATATACCAGGACTTTTTTAATGTATTAGGGAAAATGAGTCAGAACGGTGCCAGACTTGCATTGACTCAAATAATTTTGAACACTTAAATAAAACAGTCAATAATAAAAAAAACATTTTTTGAAAATTATTTCTATATAATTAAAAAAAAAATGTGGTATGGATTTATGATGTGAAAAATTAGTGCTAGTAATTTCAACGACATTAATATGTAAGTTTTCTTTTTTTTGTAAAAAACAATCCAATTTTATGCTGAGACGTACTGAATAAATGGCTATAAAAATACTACATTTAATTTCAAATAATACCCCAAGAGGGCAATGAAATAAAAAACTGCATTTTTCTAGCACTTTGCCATTTGTTACGTTACGCAACATAGAAGCGAACAGAGCAAAAAAGGTCACCTAAATGGAATCGTATATATTTGAATGGTTTCATATTACTAAATAATTAAAGAAACAAAATGAATGAATTCGAATTTCCAGTAATATAAGTAGAGGTAATTTCCAACAAGTTATTACAGTTTAGATTCATACTATATTAGGCTAATTGAAAAGTTCGCGGAACGGAAATGATAAAACAAGTTTATAGTTGAAAAGTTCAAAAGCTTCCTTAAGCTGAATACATTTTTTCCAGCGATTCTCCAATTGATTTATTCCATCTCTGAAGTGATTTTCTGGAAGTCCTTCAAAATACTCATCTACTGTTATTGTTTTACCGGTTTGAAAAAATTATCAAAATGCGTTTTGCATCCCAAAAAAATTATGCCATAATTTGGCTGCTTCGGACATGAATAACCAGGCTCATTCCACTCTGCGGTTTGTTGTCACAGTTCGAGATCATAGTGGTAAATCCAAGTATCATCCATAGTTACAAAAGTCGTTTTTACCAGAATTTAACAAATGCGGCACCTATGCTGCGCATAGCTTTCTCAAGCCCAATTCCCTCTTCAAAATATGAAACACCCGTTCAGTTGCGATGTCCATAGTTAGCAATTTCACTCAAAGTCAATTGTCTGTCATCCATAACCATATCATGTATAGAATTAATTATTTGTTTAGTAGTTGCACGTATTGGACGTCCAGAACGAGGATCATCATTCAGGTTTGTACGACCACATTGAAACTCATCTGCCCACTTACAAACCATTGTTTTTGAAGGGAGCAGACTCGTCTAATACATTTACCATTTTACTATAAGTTTTCATTGCCTTTAAACCTTTTTTACTACTTTAAACTGCTGTTTTTTACGAATGACAGATTGACAGATCGACTTGAAACTTCACATATGATCATTTGAAGGACGAAACTTCAAAATGTAGTAGATTATAGAGTTCTTTTACTGCTCTATAAGTATCGCTCGGCTAACTTTTCAATTAGGCTAGTAATACCATATAGTTAATATCATCGATGATCAGTTTTCTGCATATAGATTTCTGAACATGATGATCCCACTCAAGCTGGTGAAACGTTAAAAACCTTAACTATTTCTAGATTATTCTATCATCACTTGTAACTTCCTTAAATTTCAAATAAAAAAATATTATTACCAAAAGAATCTGTAGTAAATTAAAAAATATTAATTAAAACAAAATAAAATAGTGAAATTATAAAAATTTAAATAATTTTCATTATATTGTGATATTCCAAATTATATGGTGTATGCACTATATCTGCATCGAATTTCAAATCTAAATCACTTAAAATATTTTGTCTAAAGCAAGATGAATATTAAAACTAAACGACGACATAAATAAAACGGATCTTTCTTTAAGTGTACATCGTATTTTATTATTACAGTAACAATTATTTAGCGCCACTGTGCGTGTGAGACATCTTTTTAACCGCTAACTCCCAAAACAAATACAAAAAAAACCCAAACTTAATTATGTCGCCTATCCAATTTCGTTCACAGTCACCTACTTTAAATGCACCCAACGTAAAATCCTCGAGCACCAACCCTCACCCCTACTGACCACCCTTGCCACGTGGTGTCAAAGGGCCGATAAACAGGAGGACAGAACACGAAAAGAGGTGGGTGGAGCCCTTTAGTCGATGCTCGAATGTGACTCGTCAAGAAATGCGGCTGTTCTCCCCCTTTTTCGAATGGCATCATCCGGGTGGTGGTAGTGTGGGGTCTTTGTAACGTGGAAGCACCGATCAGAGCGAAGATAATTGGATTAACAGAGGGTGATAAATTAGATTTGAATTTCTCTGCCTGGAAAGTTATTATTGCCTTTTTTATTTTTACTTTTGTATCAGATATAAATATATATATATATATATATATATATATATATATATATATATATATATATATATATATATATATATATATATATATATAATTATCATTAAGCATTAATCACGTATCAAAAATTCTTTAACATATTGTCTCAGATGATGAGACGTGGTAGATATAGTACGATAAGTTGCCAGGAAGATAAAGTTTCATATAGAAATCATCATCATCATCATCATCATCATCATCATCATATATATATATATATATATATATATATATATATATATATATATATATATATATATATATATATATATATATACATAATTATATTCGCTTCCAAGGTGACAATAGCTTATCGGTATAGACCAAACATTTAATATAACCCTAACGAAAATAATCGGCGTTAAATCACATGACCTTAGTGGCCATTAATAGGTCCGTTTAATAAATTGACTGTTGCATATCAATACCATTGAAATCTAAGGCAAGACGATCAATTATCAACATATCTGCTCAATATAATGTTGGAAACAATAATGGGGGTAAGTAATATACAGACATAGCTGGACTAATGTTCTATAATAAAGTGTAATATATTACATATGCAAATGATCAATCAAAGAAAGAGCTCGAAAAAAAATTTCAAACATTTTAAAAAGAAGCATGAGAATACGGATTATTTGTGAACGAACAGAAAACGAAATATATGAAATTATCAGAAGAAAATACCTATGCGAAATTTACATCAGAACCTACAGTATTTAATTTCGAAAAAGTAGACCAGTTCGAAACGGGGGGGGGGGGGGGGGGTGCAATAACAAACAAGGGACAAGAGGAAACTGAAATAAACACAAGGATTTTGAAAGGAAATAGAGCGGCGTGGTGCGTAATGAAAATGTTGAGGGCAAAAATTGATTGGGGAATAGCAAAAAACAAAAATTGATATAGAATAGAATTATTCAATCAACAGTGTTATGTGCCAGTGATATGAAATGAATGAAACGAACTGAAAAAAAATGTCAAAAAAGTGTGTGATTTCGATTAAAATTTCAAAAATTTCTTCAGTAAGATTCATGAAAATGGAACTTGAACATGTGATTACACCCTGTGATTATTTTTTATTCCTTAACTGCATTTGCATCAATGAAACCGTTCTGCATCAACGTGACTTCAACGGCGAGCAATCTCAACAAAATTCCAATCAGGGATACAAATTATATACGAACAAGAATATTTCGAAGAAATAAAATATATTTTTGTTGCAATTTATGAAGTTTTCTTTGTTTTTTTTTTAAGCACATATAATTATTTTTAGGACAGAGCCCATATTTACTAGGGTATAAACACTTACTTTTTTTTCGTTTGTTTATAAATAAAGGATTATAGGATAAATACGGATTTCTATGTTTTGTTCCGACAAATAATCTCCTTAATCTTCTAACCTTCTTCAACATTATAGTGATTCTGCGAAATATTCAGTAGAAGGTTTTCAGCAAAAACGTTAAAAGAAGTGAAATAAGTCGCAAAATCTTATCGGCAATTTTAAGACATTATTTAAAAAAGGCTTCAAAGCGGCATTTTTAAACAGTGAATAAACTAAGTAATGGTTGTCAATTCGATGCAAGTATGACCTCAGATATGATCAGTAAATTTGCTGAGCCATTGCTAAAGAATTAGGGGTTTTATAGCGGCATTGTAACCCAGCATTTAAGGTCAGGTGTATAAAGAATTGATGAACGTGGCCCATCCTGTTTTTGTGACGTGACAATCCTTTTTGTGCCTGCCATTTGACTGCGTCTTTTTGGTGATTATTTTCCTCACGGAGCTGCGCAACTCTGTTTGTTTCCTCACACTCCACATCTGAATGTTGGGTCTGCTGCTGTTTGCTGTCTTTTCCCATTCAGACAGGTTTAAC
This sequence comes from Cosmopolites sordidus, assembly GCA_031761425.1. Classification (NCBI taxonomy): domain Eukaryota; kingdom Metazoa; phylum Arthropoda; class Insecta; order Coleoptera; family Curculionidae; genus Cosmopolites; species Cosmopolites sordidus. Next base: position 17,400 of record JARFXV010002571.1, on the reverse strand, counting down.
ATTGAGTTCTTTAGAGACGGCATTATGAAGTCCTTGTTTGTTTTTTTTGGACCTCTCAGATTTTGTTTCGTATTCTTTAGAATAATAATAACTATCGTAAGTACTTCAAAAACATAAATACTTTGGTTATAATCTAGTAAATACCGCACCTTATTGTTTAAATATACAAATAAATGCGATTTGTTTAGTAACATAAACAATTATATATTTATATATATATATATATATATATATATATATATATATATATATATATATATATATATATTATATATATATATATATTCATTCAGAAAGCCACGAACATCGCGACAATAAGCACAGAAGATGCCAAATGAGATTTTGGCGAAACGTCTGCAAGCTCCGACAGGGACCAACGCGACAACCGGATGTACTCCCGGAAACAACCCAATACAAATGTATTGGGTCGGGCAATAGTATTGGGTCGGATGGGCAATTTGGAAATAAGAGGTTTCCATGTATTTGGAACTCTATGACCATCGTCCTTCTTGTTTAAGCAGTATGAGCGTTTTTCGATCTCAATTGCTTCACGAATTATGCGGGGTTTGTAAGAATATATAGGTGCGATTACTTTGGCCTTGTCGAAATATATTTTGTGGCCCGTTTGGATATGATGTTCTGCTAGAGTTGAGGAGAGATCCGATTTTCGGACGGCGAGAGAATGCTCGTATATGCGATTTTGGATACGTCTGTTGGTTTGGCCGATATATGATTGGGAGCAGCCAGAACAAGGAATCTCATAGGCACGACGTGACGTGGAATATCATCCTTCACTGATCTAAGGAAACGGGATATATTTCTTTCTGTTGTAAATATCGTTTCGATATTACGGGATCTGAATAAGTGGCAAATTATATAATATATAATATATATATATATATATATATATATATATATATATATATATATATATATATATAATATATATATATATATATATATATATATATATATATATATATATATATATATATATATATATATATATATATATATATATATATATATATATATATATATATATATATATATATATATATATATATATATATATATATATATATATATATATATATATATATATATATATATATATATATATATATATATATATATATATATATATATATATATATATATATATATATATATAATATATATATATATATATATATATATATATATATATATATATATATATATATATATATATATATATGTATATATATTTTGACTTTTGTCTCTTACATCAATAGCAAGCAAATAAATACTAAATAGATTTAATAACTGTCCTTAAAATTAAACAAAAAAAACACGTAGATATTTTTTATATAATTTTTTAATGTCGAAACCTGTCTCACAGTTTCAAAACCGTTACTATTATTATGATTAATTAGAATGATACGAACTATAAAGTGGTTTGACCAGCCAATAAGTTGATGGTCTATCAATAAATGACGGAGTTTCAATACGATACGATTTTGATAAGCTCCTGAATAGATTTCACAATTAAACTCTTAATAAAAGCGAACAATTTAGATAATACGTGAAAAGAACATTAACATTTCACTGATTAGCTGACCTAAAGTTGACTTTGATATGTTTTCTTACGAATGTTTAATGTTTAAGTCTTTGTAGATCAGCTAATATGATATAATAACATTTTATTAAACCTTATATACCGAAGAACAAAAAAAGACCAAATTTATTGTATTATTTTTGCAATTTTTGTGCCTAATATGACTGTTATCTAATGATAAAAAAGTAATAAATCTCACTTACATTTGATATAAAAAAATTAATAATGAGTAAGTCCATCACGATTATTATAACATTTGATAACACTGCGAGGCATGGACCGAATTGGATGATATACAGTGGGTAGAAAAAGAATTTGAATAAGATGTTTTTTGCTAGTAACATATTTATTAACGAGTAATTTTAATTGATTAACAAAGTTTTTTCACATAAATTACCAGTGTAACATTTTTAGATATTTAAATTTTCAACGAACAATAAAATTTTTAATAAAAATCTTAAACCAAATATGAATTTAACAAAAAATTACAATAAGAACAAACTATACGAAATGTTATTCATGAAACTTCAATGAAAGGGACAAACAAGAAACTCTTTATAAGTGAAAGAACCAGGATAAAACGCCTGTCATTTGCCCAAACTTTCATCTAAAAAACGGAAGACTTTTGAAAATATATTATTGTCACTGACGAAAGTAACTTCAATTTATCCGCAACAGATGGGAACTGTTTCGTTTGATGGAAATCCAGAAAAAAATCATCTTTAAAGCGCGGTAGAGGAAGCGTAATAGTTTGAGGATGTATGGTAGCAACTGAGGTGGGAAATTTAGAAGCTACTGAGGGGATCATAAATGCAGAAAAGTATTTAGACGGGCAGCGCCGTAATTTGTTCGATGGCGCTAAAAAACTTTGCCTGGAAGAATATTTGTATATCCAACAGGATAATGACCCAAAGCATAAGGCCAAGAAGACGAAGGATTGGTTACTGTAAAATGTTAAAGGCTTGAAACTTTTCTTCAGTCACCTGACATTAACCCTATAGAAAATCTGTGGCATTTCTGGGATCAGAAAATAGATAATTTCGAATAAAAATGACTTAATTCTAGTGTTAAAAGGTTTTTTTGGCGCGGAATACATTCTTTGACAGAAATATGGGAAAAAGTAACAACTAACGATGGCTAATACTTTGATTATTAAGGTAATTTATTTTCTTATGGAACTAAACTCTCAAATTTTGCGAAAAAATTGACATTATTAACTAAAACACTTATTAACTAAAAATTACTAATCTATATCCATTCATTAATAAGTATACAACTGGATGATGCACTTTAATTCCCCATTATATAAGAAAAAATATATTATATGGTTATTTAAGAGCTGTAGAAGAAAAGCAGAATGTCAACTTTTTACGATATTTAAACATATCGAAGATCATTAATGCGAATTTATTAGTTAGTTTTTGCTTAAGGTTTCTTTAAACACTTCACATATTCAGGAATTTAAATTATATGCCTGATTTGCAGCTTTTTTCGCTCATAAGCAAACCAGCTGTAAGTTTATTAGGTGTAGATTTATTGCATTTTAGATTTAAATGTACGAATTTCTCTTAGGATAAAATTATGAGATCTCATATAATGTGTTTGATTTTGGAAAACATACATGTTTTAGAAATAATACGGTTTTATTCAGCATGATCTTCTGTCAACTCTATGCACTTAATGCTTCAATTAAAAACTTAATTTTCGTCCCCTTCGTTTCATTGTCTGAAGAACCCAATCGAATACATTTTTTTCCCACGTCTATATGGTTTTAAACCGCCGTCCTTCAGTTTTAATATACGAGTCTCTAAGTGTATATACCAGTCTCTCTAGTGTAAATATAAACTGAAAAATCAGTTGTAGACGCCATTTTCGAAAAGTAATATTGGAGGCACTGCCTTCTCGCTTTTCTACTGAAAAAAATGCTAACGGAAGCTCAAGACATGATTTCTGCGGTTGTGAGAGAGAATGCTATTTCGTGCAGTACTTGTAGAGATGTTTCAGCAATTACAAACTGGACATTGTGATTTATATGATGTAAATCGTCTCAGGCAGCTCAAAAAGATGGAGGCTGAAGAATTGGGAGCACTTCTAAAAGAAAATTCTTGTCGAATACTGAGGAAAGCGGAAGGAACTCTGAGTAGCACTGCAACCCATTTCTAAATTTTTACATATTCTAGTAGCAATTCAAAAGGAGAATCGTTAAACTCCCTATGAAATTACAGCTGAGATTTAGAGCAGATGCTTTGATATTGTTGTATTATTGCTCTTTAGATTCAAGAAAAATACTTTCCTGTATAAGACTCTGACGAAAAGTCTTCTACTATACATTACGAGGAGAAAATCGTGGGTTAATTGGGGTAACCTATATGTTGCTGTGTTCGAGGGTCGCTATTAATGCATCCGGAATTGGCAACAATGTTGTGCTAAGCGCCATCTGACACATACATTGTAAAGTTTGACATTGTTGACTCTATAGGTAGTCAGAACGCTTTGTCATACAGACGCTATTTGTGTTGTTTAGTAACTTAAAAAATTCATCTCAGCCAAAGAATGGAATTAACTAGTGAGAATTTTCGTGCGGTGATTTATTACGACTTTCGGCGTAGAATATCTCAACAATAGTGCATCGATCAACTCACTTCGACTTTTGGCGATGAAGCCATTTAAAACCACTATATATCACTGGTTTGGTGAATTCAATCTTGGCCATCGTTCGTTCACGGACGAGTTTAACAAAGGTCGTCTAAAATCGGTTGTTGTATAAAATGTGATATTGTGTAAAGGGTCATTGCTGTTAGTTATCAGCAGCAACTGATTCGTGTTAGTGACTAATAGTGGCATGCAAAAAATGAAAGTCATTTTGCTTCAGGACACTTTATTTCACCCTGAGTATTCTCCGGATGCGACTTGATCCTATTGGATTTTTCAGCTCTTCCGATCACATCAGCAACGCCTGATTAATAGCCGCTTCACATCTCTTTAGGAAATCGTTAAAAATCACATCAATCAAGTAATCACATACATTACTTCAAATATTTGGTTTGTATTACTTTTTTTATAAATGTAAGTCAAAAGTAACAAAAAAAGATGGGAATTAATTCAAGGACCTAATGTATTAATCAACGTCAATGTACTAATCAAAATTCAAAGTTAAACATAATAAAAGAGAAAATCTTGAATATGGGTGTATGGGTCACTGATAATTGATATTGCGATGTTATCATTATCAAACTGTTCAATACAACCAAAATGGAAACTGAAATAAAACCAAACCCAAGTAAAAGTTAAGACATATCGTGGTTCGACACAGTTCTGTCACAGAATTAAAATATCATGCAGCAAAATATAGGCTACTTTCCATTTACTTCATAAAATCACTGGTTATAATAAATTACCAATGTAATTGATGTATATTGGACTAGATGGAGAATATTTTATTCCCCTATTTAAAATGGGCGCGGGGTGAATGGACATAAATATACAGAAAACATGTAAAGGGTTTCCCATAAGAGTGACATAACTTAAAATGAGGCTTGGAGAATAAATAATGACATTATGTTTTGAAAATAATATCGTTCAAATGTTCCTCTCGGCTTCGTTTGGTGAAATACATTCTGGAAACCCAATTTTAGATTATTCTTTTATACATATCGCGAGATATATTTCCAATGATGGCCTGAAGGTTTCGTTTAAGATCAAGAATTGTTCGAGATTTATTTCTGTAAACCAGAAATTTAACATAACCACACAAAAAATATTAAGGGCGGGAGATCAAATGATCTAGATGGCACTCTTTTTGGAAAACACTTTATTTGAAATTTGTCAGAAGCATAAAGAGAAAAATTGAGACTAAAAAAAATCAGGATACAATAAAAGACCAATTGAGATGGTTCAGAGACGTAATGACAATAGCATGATAGAGAACAATTAAAAGGGGGCAGAAAGAACACTATAAACTTGGATAGAACCAACTAGAATGGCAGCTGATAAGGAATACATTGTTGAATGAGTTTAATCAATGTGCGCGTGATAGAAGAGAAGTGAAATAGTTCTGGAAATGAAAGTCTAACAAACAGCTTGATCATAACAATCTTTATAAATGATGTAATAGAAGAAAATTCTGTAATGACTTTCTTTGTAATAAAATGAAACGATAGTCACCATGTCGGCAGATATTGCTAAAAAAATTAGTCATATTAATATGTCAGATGTTATTCGAGGGTAGTTTGAAAAGTTCTCGACCTGACACAGAGATGGTGCAAGTATTAACGAACAACTATGATATTTGAGGGATCGACTAAAGAAATGATTATGAGAAATAAAATAAAAATAAAACCGATGTTCGAGCTGTTATAAAGTATTGGTCGGTTTCTCTTGTCTTGTCTTCTCTTCTCTATCTTGATAGACCGCGTCTAATACATTTTACATGATGTTTTGGGTATGAAAAAGCTTTCTGTTCGATCAGTAACGCATTTGCCGACCGAAGACGATTCTGCTGATTTTTTACGACACTTTAGTAACAGTAGGTGAAACATGGATGCATTATTACTTGCCAGAGACGAAGCAGCTGTCCAAACAAAAGATGGAAGCAAATGGGAGTGGGCCAGAGACATTTCAGAGAATCTCTTGATGTAGTGCACAGAGACTACCTCTTAAACGGCAGGAAAGTATTACGCTTCAGTTCCGGGTGAAATGAAAGGTGTTATTTAAACTAAACGTCCCCATCTGACCAAAAAGAAAGTGGTTTTTCCCCGCGAAAATGCGCCTACATGCACGTTTCTGGTTGTTACCGCAAAACTCAATGACGCAGGCTTCGATGCCCTTTCAAATGCACCGTATTCACCCGATTTTCCTTCCGGTGATTATTTCTTCTTGCCAGATCTAAAGAAATCGTTCCCTGAATGCACGTTTCTGGTTGTTACTGCAAAACTCAATGACGCAGGCATCGATGCCCTTTCAAATTCACCGTATTCACCCGATTTTCCTTCCGGTGATTATTTCTTCTTGCGAGATCTAAAGAAATCGTTCCCTGAACGAGGGTTCAGTTCCAATGAAGAAGTCAAGATCTAGATTCTTTACCTATACAAGCTTCAATATCATAAACACAAAAAAGATAACATTTACTACAGAGCATTCATTTTATCCCGTAATCCACGTGACCTATACATGTGGAGAACAAAATGGTAAACAAGCTAGGAAAGATTAACGCTAATAAAATAACTAATAACTAATTTTCTTGAAGTACGTCATACGTTTATTGTTTTTATTTTTCAGTTTTTATAAATTGTATTATATACACAGTTTAGCACTAATAACGAAAATAAACATAACATTTGACGGCTACATTAGTTTGAACCTAAGGTAAAATTAATTTCTTCATTGCAGTAGATGCCACCGAAGGAAAAAAAGAAGATAAGCGGATGTCGTAAATTTGTTATGGAAAATATTGTTGATGATGATGATGCAAAAAAAGAATTTTTTTTTTTTTTAATAATCAAATGTGTTTAATAGGTCCTTTTGAAATAATTTTTGTTACTCAGGAAGCATAGAACCTAATAAAAATCATACAAAACAAATCTCGATGGCAGATCTACGGGAAGTTGAAGTAATATTTTTGATCACAAATTATAAGATCTTTAAATAATCCAACATAAACAAATAAAAGTTCCTAAGTTTAAATAAATCACTAGTCACGTGGGTTGCAATCTTCAATGAAGGCTCTGTGGAACTAACAGTATAGGTTTAGTATCATCTTAAAAAATGGCGATTCCTGTAGGAATATTGCTTAAATATTAATTTTAAGAATAGTGGACCAATACCAGGTATGTAAATATGAAACCGGATTTTTTGTATAGAAAATACAAGTTTATTGCATGAAAATTATAAAAAATCATGTTATTCGAAGTATTGCCCATCGTTAGCTATACATTTTTCTTACCTGTTTGCCAATTTGTGGACACTATGTCAAAAAAACTGTTACTCTTTTGAGACAAACCAGTCATCGAGCCATTTTCGTACATTTTCGTAAGAAGTGAAGCGCTGTTCAGCAAATACGTGTCTCATCGATGCAAATAAGTAGTAATCGGACGGAGCCAAGTCTGGTGAATAAGCCGCATGCGAAAGGATTTCCCAAATAAATGCCTCAATCATTTCCTTGACCAGTTTTGTCGTGTGTATGGTGCATTATCATAAAGCAAAATCACTTTTTGTTGCTATTTTTTATATTCTGATTGTTTTTCACGCAAAGCTTGACTTAAATCAATCATTTGTTGTCGGTAGCGTTCAGTATTAACGGTTTCGTCAGGTTTTAGTAGCTCATAATAGATCACACCCTTCTGATCCCACCAAACACAGAGCATTGTCTTCGTAGCGATTTGGTCTTGCAGTCGATGTCTCGCCTGGAGTTGTTCGTCACCTTTTGCGCTTAGGATTCTCAAAATATATCCACTTTTCAGCGCCAGTTACAATTCGATGGAGAAATCAGTTTCTTTTGTACCTGGCGAGCAGCATTTCGCAACTGGTTTTCATGTGGAACCCATTTTCCTACCTTCTGGATTTTTCCTATGGCTTTCAGACGGATAGAGACGGATTCTGGTGTCACATTTAATTGATAAGCGAGTTGTTAATGATTGATAATGATGAATGTTTAATTGATAATGCGTCATCCTCATCCAACAATGCTTGCAATTCGCTGCCTTCAAATTTTTTTGGTGGTCATCCATGTTCTTCGTTTCTCACGTCAAAATCGACAATTTAAATGTATTAAACCACTCAAAGCACTGTGATTTATCAACAGCATGCTCACCGTAAACTTCGACAAGCATTTTATGTGATTCTGCAGCAGTTTTCTTCAAATGGTAACAGAAAATCAATGCTGTTCGCAAATCGTACTTTCCAAGCACAAAATTCGGCATCACCAACGCTATTACAAACTATGCTGATGCATGAAAAAGGTCAATAAGGACTCATTCAATAAGAACATGACGCCAATCACGCGGTTTGATGGTAACTACATTGACAGCTAGGGTCATTTGTACGCAAATTCCGGTTTCATATTTACAGACCTGGTATATGTAATGAAAAATATATACAATTGTATTTAATGTAATTTTTTGAAAATACTATTCTCGTTACTTTTCTCTTTAATATGCGAACGATATTGATGATAGCAAATTAAAAGTTTTGACTGATATTTATTATCGCGTAATGATCGTGAGTTTGATGGAAATCTAAATTTATCGAAAACAGTCGTTGATAACCATTTGAAAAAAAACTTACCTAGTTATCTATATCTTATATAAAATTTATCTATATAAAATTATCTATATAAAATTATGTTATTTTATATAAAATTATGTTTGTTAATCATCCATAAGGAAATTCATTTGAAACGACATCAAAAGCATTCATTTTATTAACATATCGATAAGTGGGGATTAAAAACAGATTGTTTATAGTAACAAGCAACGTAAAAGATCATGTGAGTCTGACTTGCTCGAGTGACAGACAAAGTTAGTATTCATCAAATGAAAGCATGTTATCAACTTAAGATGATAAAATGAATCATCTTAAGTTGATGAATCATCTTAAGTTATTTCTTGAATCATCAAGAAATAAAATGAATCATCTCTTGATGATGCCATCATAGTTAGCGAAACGAGTGTCGAGGAAACAAGTGATTTGGTGTGGGATTTCACACCAAAGGTTTCAATAGGAACACTAATTAAGAAATTAAATGATCAATTTTAATGTATACTGTCAAGAAATGGGTAAACCATATGATGCTTCACAACAAAAAAAATGTAGAACTGATGAATCACAAACGTATTGTACTCGATCACAATATTCAACTACATTCAGCCTTATTTACTCATAAGCAATTATTGAAGCGTAATTGGTAAGTTATCATATTCGCCATATAGTCATGACGTTTCACCTTCAGACTTTTATTTATTTCCGTCATTGCAAAATTCTCTCCCATATAAAACCTTCACTTAGCAAACCGCAATCTGAAAGATTTTATGTGGAAAAAGATCAGAATATCATTGAAAGTAGAATAATGAAATTACCAGACAGACGGTATAAGAATATTGAATAAAATAGTTATTATTACACATAATAAAGTTATTTTATTGTTAAAATATGTAGTAACTGAAACTACTACACAGGTGTTCAACAACGTACAAAGAGCATTAGTAGGCGAGGTCATGGAGGCAGTGGAAATACCAGGTAAGCTTGTTGGAATAAATCAGATGAAAATGCATAAGTCTAAAGCAGTAGTACAAATCCAACAACACATCACGATACAATTTGAGATCGGAGATCGGAGATCGGAAGTTTGCGACAGGGGAACGGATTGGTACCAATTCTGTGTCACATAGTATTGAACAAACTCATCAGCGAAACAGTCGTAGACGTAAACGAAACAATGGTAAATAAAGATAAATAGATCGTATAGATGACCTAAACATCTTAACATCATTAGCGAACATTATTAAGAGAAATTAATTAAAAGTGAAGCCCAAAAGGGTGATGGAAAAAGAATGAGTCCCAGAACAGAAATGGATAATCGGCGATGATAATACTGAAGTTGTGAAGGACTTTACGCATCTGGGAAGTAAATTTAACGAACACATCACAAGTGATTTTAAATTATATTATGAAGAGTAACGATGATAATTACTCCCTGTTTCCTGTCCTAAGATCTATACTGATACAAAAGAAACCAGAAAGTTAAGATCTATAAAACTCATTACGCCAATAGTCACTTATGGTGAGGAGTGAACCGTCACAAAGAAAACAGAGGAGAAGCTTGCAGTATTTCAAAGAGGAGTACTCAGAAGAATTTTAGTGCTGTAATGATATTGGGAACTGGAGGATGAAGTATAACTATGAATTCAGCCCATTATTCAAAGATATAGTAGAGATATAGGGTTTGTTGAATTAGATAAGCGGGACACATGGAAATAATACCAGAAATCCGGATACCAAGGAGAATCATGGATGGATGCATAGGGGATAACAGAAAAAGAGGTGACGACCAGCAGAACGTCTGACATATGTAGAGTTCTTTCTCTACCTGAAGGCTTATTTTTCAGTGCAGATCTAGTGTCTTCAAAATGTTTAAATCATGTTTTGATAGCACGACCAAACGGTACCGGATCCTTAAGGTCGATACTGAATTGGCGACAAAATAACCAATGAGTTGTTATAATACAATAATTATTAATGCTACAATATTGAAAATACACCGAAAGTAGTCGTCTTACCCCTTCCAGAGAGTTCTCTGTCACACCATCTATTTTTGCAATAGATATTTGATACGTTTACTGAACCTTCTTAGACAGAGAAAAAGAAATTGTTCTTTTTAAGAAATAATAAAAGTGAAAGTTGTTTTAAACAGGGAAATCCATATTTTTAACTTAACAGGTTGTGTACAAAACCATATATATGAATTTTAAATAAATTGCAATGGGGTTATTTCCCTATCGGCCGTCTCTGTGCGCTCAATAAATTTTAAATATGGGAGAAGAGACAGCTGCGAAAATAGCTGAACGTCGTTTGGTTTTAGGGGGACACCATCTAAAAATGTGACGTAAATCTATCAAGTGACTCTTGATCCTAAAATAGGCCTTTAAAAGTTTACGTTTTTTTTTTACGTTGACTTGATGTATTGGATATCGTTTTTTAAATTATTTTACAGTGTTTGGAATGGAATGTTAAAGAACATTAAAACGATTATATATATATATATATATATATATATATATATATATATATATATATATATATATATATATATATATATATATATATACGAGGTGTGACTCTTAAATAACGAGACTGACGCCGCAAAACATTTTATTTTGATTTCATACATATTTACTTATTCACCTTCAATATACACCTCTCCTCTATCCCTACAACGCTCCATGCGAATCTTCCATTGCACAGTGCTGGAAGTCTTCTTCTGTCAACTCCTTCAGAACACGTACCGCTTTCTTTTTCACAGCTTCAACGAACTCAAATATTGTTCCTTTTAATGCAAATTTCACCTTAGGAAACAGAAAGAAGTCGCACGGCGCAGGATCCGGCGAATAAGGCGGATGGTCTAACAGTGGGGTGCTGTACTTGGCTGGAAACCTCTTGACAGACATTGCGAAATGAGTGTTGGTGGAGAACCCATAACTCCCACAATTCGGGTGGTTTTATTCTTATTATTTCACGGAGTTCGGTAAAAAAGTGGAGGTAGTAATGTCGATTAATAGTTTGACCTTCAGGAACACAGTGAGGGTACACAATCCCACGAATATCGAAAAAAACAATCACCACTGCTTTGAATTTTGATTTGCTCCTTGGAACTTTTTTACTCTCGGTGAATTTGGGCTCTTCCAGTGCATGGATTGGCAGTTCGTTTCAGGATCATAAGTAAAAAATGACGATTCGTCATATATTATTATCCTTTCCAATAAGTTTGGGTCATTTTCAATGGCAGTCAAAGTGCCAGTACAAACATTTTTGCGAGCTTCTTGTTGTTCAAACGTGACAATTTTAGGCACCATTTTGGCACACACTTTTTGCATGTTATAATTGTTTTGTAAAATGAATATATATTTCTTATTCAATATATATTCTATATTTCTTTCAATAAATTACAAGTTTCAATAGCGGTTTTTCCAAGTTTCAAAATTCCTGCTTTATTGTCGCACTTATACGGATTTATGGTACCGTATAACTACGGTTATAAGGATTTTTTTTACAGAAGCAAAAGGCACTGCATTGGAAAGAGAAGGCTTCACGCTAAAGAGATATTGGTCGCTGGTGTTTGGCACATGCGTACTTCTTCTGTAGCATATATATATATATATATATATATATATATATATATATATATATATATATATATATATATATAAATATATATATATATATATATATATATATATATATATATATATATATATATATATATATATATATATATATATATATATATATATATATATCTTGCTTTTTCATATTGGAGGGAATGGTAGAACTATTATTCTGATTAGCATCAATTACTTTAGAGGATTTTTAATTTGTATATATATTTTAGAAAGAATGATGACATAATAAATAGTAGAAGCAGCGCAGGTTAAAAGGGCAAGGAAAAAGAAAATGTGACAATATAAACTGCAGAAAAAGTTGCCACAACTAATGCCACAAAGAGAGTAGTTCAAGTAGTGAAATGGAACCGATTCGGTACCTAACAGAAATATTTGTTTCAGAGAAATTACGTTAACTTGTTGCAAAAATTATCCACAGCCTATGGGTGGTGGGTGGAGGTGTTGTGTGACGCCGCTGCAGAAGGCCAATAAACATACTACCACACGTATTACAATATTACCGCACGTACTAAACGTACTACCGCAAACATTAACGCTGGAAAACAAAAAAAGGTGAAACCACTTTTTCAAAAATTAAATTTCAAGTGGCTTCAAAGGCCGGCTAGCTATTTCATTCGACATGCTCGTTCTGTGTAAATATACATATTCTGCTATTTGCCAGGACAGGCCTTCTGTTCTTCTGAGTTCCTCAGAATCCCCAGCAATCCTTTAGCGTCAAGTCTGGAGACTACATTGGGTGTAAAGGAATTTGTCATTTATGATTCAGTAATGTATTAAAGGCTTGGCAACATGTGGTCGCGCACTGTCATATAGAAGAATTACTTTTCACTGATTAAAAACCATTGATGGCCTTTTTGGATCACCTTAATGTTCAATTTAAATAATTGCTATTTGCTATTTGTAACAGTTAACAGTATCTCTTTCTTTGGATTGTACTAGCTAATAATAAAGATCTTCCTAATCATACCAAACACAGAACGATGCATTATATGCGAGAATATTAATAACACAGAATATTATAACACAGATGAAACATGAACAAAGATTCAATGATAACACCGAAGAAACATTCAATATTACAAACCAGAGATGAAGCAGCAGTCCAAACAGTGGGTTGGATCAGGGGATAATGCCTCAAAGATTATTACAGCAACTCAATGACCTACATGAAGGACTCCCCGGATTTTACTACTTCCTTTTTACAAACCTGAAGAATTACTCTTAAGGTTTGAAACTTACTTAAGCATGGAAATTCAGTTCAAATGATAAATTCTTCTATTGGAACGTTTGGTGTGAAACATTAAACTTGACCACTAAACACCAAATCACTTTTTTGAACTTTGAATCTCAGATTAAATCATCTCCTTATGATGCTAACATGGTTAGCGAAACGTGCGCCGAGAAGTTCAAAAAAGTGATTTGGTGTTTAGTGGTGAATCGCTTCAAGTTTAGTTAAATGATAATGTCAAAGCTGAGCTAACTTTTTATGTTGTAGAATAGGATAAATTATATGATACCGAAGGTATTAAAAAGTTGGAACATCGTTTATCTAAATGTATTGAATTGTCAGGTGACTACGTTGAAAGATTTGTTAGAAAATCTTTAAAAAATTGTGTTTTTTTCCCGTATTCACCAAGCGTGAATACGGGATGAATATACCGAATAATCTAATATTAAATTATCTACTTTTTTTTATTTTCAAAACGTTTTGTTATAACTATTTAATGATTACTTTACATAATTAATTATATGATATTTTAAACATCACAATAAAGATTATTAATAGATTTCTTTACAAATTTACTACTTTAATTGCATTTCTATATAAACAAAATAAATGTGCACGAGCAGCAATCTACATAATAAATACGTTTTGTTTGCTCAGTGTTAATAATTCAATCAGGTAATTAGTGGAGAATCAGGTATTGAGAGCTAGAAATCATTAATAATTAATAGTCTTCGTGGGGCAATAATTCCTTAAGAATATTGATTATAAAGTATCTTTCATACTGTTTTATTTGTAAGCTGTAGTTTTATAATGTTGATAAGACTGGATGTATAATTACTGAGACATACGTATTAAAAAGACTATAAATAAAATATTAGATTATATCGCAAAATAATTTGTAATGATTTCGGTAGATGATGATTATATAGGCCAACAGTTGTTTTTGGTGCCGGGGTCTTTGGAGCTGATTTCATACGAATTTGATGCCCTGACTAAACACGTGACTAAACACGGAATTTTTGTTATTATATCATACAAATATTATTATGTAAAAAGATTCTTCAAAAGAAGACATTTGTGAAAAGACACTTCAGAAGCTTCTTTTCCGTGAAATTCTTGAGTGCATTTTGGAACTCACAGTCGCTTTTTAAACTCCAGCAGTAATCTGCCATCATGAGCGTATCCCGTCTTCCTTAGTAGCAATCCTCCATAGTTTTAATATCCTGGTGAAACCTTTCACCTTGTTTCACTAGTGTCTTTGAGTCTAAATTTTGAGGAAAATGGTCTAAGTGGTTGTGTAAATAGTACAACTTAATGCCCTTGTTACACAAAGAGATCTAAAAACTGTTTACCAGTTCAACATATCGCATTGAATGTTTTATGGTGTCCTCCTGGATTTGTATTCAACAAATCTATGATTATATATTAATCGGTCTCTACTGCAGAACCTATTCGAATCAGAATTTCTGCCCGGCATTATAATAATTTTAAAGGGCCGAGAAATGGCTTCTGAGCTGGAAGAGCCGGAGCTGGAAGAGCTTCAATACTAGGTATAACGCAGAAGACTACTCTGAATAATATCAGTGAAATAAGTTGTAAACGCGATGTCGTTCGAAAAACAACACTTGATGCAATGCCTTATTTTCAACCTTATAACTAAAAAAAATTATATGCGAGTTCAGGACTTGATTTGTGAGGTTTTGAACATCCGAAACAGCCAAAAAAGATGGAGGATGATGATTTGGAAGCACTGCAGGAAAAAAATTCTTGTGGAACACTGCTAGAGCTTGGACAAGGACTCAAAGTAACACCGCAAGTCATTTGCGTTGTTACCGCATGGATTAGGAGTTACCGTTGGATTCGGAAGAGCAGGCGCTTTGATATTGTTCAGACGTTACTCTCAGATTGAAGAAAACGAACTTATAGAATCTTATGCGAACTCGCATAAGATTGTGACTGGTGACAAAAAGCAAATTCTCTGATAATCCAAAGAAGCGAAAATTGTCGATTAGAGCAGGTGATCAAAGAGTGTATCAAAATCAAATATCTAAAAAGGTGTTGCTGTGTATATGGTGGTGTCAGTTGGGCGCCGTGCATTACGAATTGCTCCAATCTGATTAAACGATCATTGATGATCGTTATTCACAGCAACTAGTTCGAGTTAGTGTTGCTCTAGAGGACAAAGGCATTATACTGACAATGACAAAAGGGAAGTCATTTTGCCAAAAGCAAAATGGAATCTGCAAACGATCACAGAGTTGGGACGGGAGATTTTAGCACACCGGGATATTCTCCAGACTTAGCCTCTCTGGATTTTCACCTTTTCCGATCTCTACAACATCCCCTAGTTGATAGCCGCTTCACCTCGTGAGGAAGTCGATAAAAGCCTCGATGACTCTACCACATCAAAACCAACAAGTTTTTTCGGCCTGGGATTCGACAGTGCACAGAAAGTAAGGGATATTTCTTCGAAGATAAAGTTTGTGTTACTTTTTTTCGTAAATAAATGTCTAAACAGACCGACAATTAACTTGAGGACCTAATACGTATATATGATTACGAGAGATTTAAAATTATTATAAACAGATAAAAACATGTGCGATTTATTATTTTACTGTTGAATACAAACCTGGTCAATAAAAACAAATCTAATATTATCAAAGAAAAAAGTCCCTTTTCCAATGAACGCTTTTTACCCAATAAACAAAAACCATCAGGTGGGATATCCTGTCTAATTTAACACTCAAATGCTTTCGGTGGTTCGAAAAAGATAAGCCGAAAGATTAACTTAGGCGATCAAGCAGAAACACAACGAAAAACAACATCAAACGAACCTGGACATCGACCAGGGTTCGCTTCTTCGCTCGTGTATATTCGTATTATCGGGCTTCAGCTCCGATTTGTATCTTGTGTTCTTTCTGCATATAAATAGGACTGAATTTTTAATTAGGAAACATAGGCGGAGATAAACTGGGAGGAGCGAGAGAGATGAAGACGCTCGAGGTGTCGCAATTATTCAGTTCATGAGTTAAAAAAAAAGAAGAAAGAAGAGAATATAGTTTACGTTGATTCAGATTAGCATATCTAAGACATTCACTATTGTACAATAGATCAGTAAACAAAACAGAGCTTATGTTTTGTGATTTGAACAAAATATGGTGCATCTTGTATAAAGTTTGGCCTAAAAACAGAAAATCACCTACTTTTTTTGCTATAACATATTGTTGAATTGTAACAAATGATAACAATAGACGTACTAGTACTATACATATTAGTAATAGGCAATTTAGAATGTTGTTGATGTTTTACGACGATATTTTATTTCTGGGCATTCCCTGAGCAATAATCAGCAAGTAAACTAGGGCTCTATTTGCCTTGATGTCGGTTTTCTATTACAGAAATGTCTTGGTGGACGTAAAGTTCACATCACCTTAAAAGAGATTCCATCCTTTTAATTTGAAGAAGAATAAATCCAGGTTTATAGTCGCGATCAACCCTCATGGTCATTTTGCTTTTCTTAGCTTAGTTGACTTTCTGTAGCTTTATGTTTGTAATCTCTCATGGTGCATATTGTTAATAGATCCATTTTTATCCTTTATTAGTAAGGGTGACACAAGACATTTTATGGAAACAAAATTTTACATATATATATATATATATATATATATATATATATATAT